>MU404154.1:0-56195 GCA_022695795.1 Biscogniauxia marginata | reverse complement strand
AATAAGTTAATTTTATAATTATTAAAAATTAAAAGTATAATAATTACGAAAACTAGTTTATTTGTTTATATAACTCATTCGTTTAAATGATACGTTATTTATATAATAAATAAAAAATATTTAACAATTTAATTTTTAAAGAGTTTTAATTAATTTTAGTTTTAAAAGATTTTAATTCGAAAAATATATTTAATTAATTAATATAAATTACGCGTTAAAAAATTAAATAACATATCTTATAAACGAGTAAGCCACATAAATAAATAAACTAGTTTTTATAATTTTCGTAATTTTAACTATTAAAAAAATATTTACGTAATATTAAAATTAATTAATAATTACTATTATTTAAATTATTTTTTTTAGTTTTATACTTTAAAAATTAAATACTTTTTTTATATTAAGTATTTAGTTTTTAACGTATAATTTAAATTAATTAGTTTATAAATAATATATTTATTATTATTATTAAAACGCGTAAAATTATATTTATATGTTTTTTTAAAATAAAATAATAAAAAAATATTAATTTATTTATTTATTTATTTTAAAACTTAATAATATTAATAAAAACTTAAATAACTTATACGGTTAAATATAAACGGTATTATTTAAAAATAAGTTATTATAAATTAATAACACTTTATAATATTTTTTATATAATATTATAAAAACAAAATAATAATATATTTATATAATTAATTATAAAATTAAATATTTAAAAACTTATATTTTATAAAGAAATAATTATTATTTAATATATTATTAATTTAAATAATTAGTTATTTTTTTCTCGTTTAAATTATATTATCGCGATAATAAACTTTTTATTACGCGAACGCGACGCGAGACGCGTTAAAAAAAACTAAATTTTTAATTTTATATAACGATAAAAATTATTATAAATATATTTAAATAAATAAATAAATTATTAAAAAACTTTATATAAAAACTTAAATATATATTAAAAATAATTTAAATTAATATAATAATAATAAATATAAAACGATATAAATAACTTTAATAAATTTAATAAAAAATCGAAAATAAGTTATAATTATTTAAATTATTAATATTAATAATTTTATTATATTATTATTTATTATATTAATTAAAAAAATACTTAATTTTATAATATTATAGTTATAATGTTAGTGTTTAGCTTTTTTATATTAAAAACTAAATAATTTTATTAATTAATCGCTTAAAATAAGGGGGCGCTTTGTTTATTTTAAAGTTTTCTTTACCTTTTTTAAAGTGCGTGTTTATACGCGATGATTAAAACCGAGAGATCGAGCCGTTTACGCGAGTATGGTTTTACTTTTTATTAGTTATATAAACCTGGATTATAATTTTATTTATAATACGAAGAATATTTACGCGGTTTATATTTAATAATATGTTATATTTTCCTTTTAAAGATTATTAACTTTTAAATATAATATATTATTTTTATTTCGTTTATTCGGTTTTATTTATTTATTAATTATTCTTTATATATATTCTTTATATAATAAATTTATATAAACTTTTATTATTTATTTAGTTTTATTTATTTAGTTTTTTAATATATAATTAATAATTAGTCGTTTTTTATATTAATATTTATTATATTTTCGAATATTATTAGTTTTTAAGTTTATTAATTTTACGTATATATATATTTAATTATTATTATTCTCGTTTTTATTTATATTAATAAGTAATATACTTTATTTTATTTATATCGTTTTCGTTTTTTATTAAAATAATAAGTTTTAATAATTATTATTAACGGTATTAAGTTTTTTTATATTTATTATATTATTATAAACCTTTTTTATTTTATTTATATTACCGCTTTTATTTAATTAAAATATCGACGTTTTAAATATCTTATTATTCACGGCTTTAAACGTTATATAGCTTAATTTAATATACGAGTTATTAATATTAATATTATTAATATTATTAAATTTAAAATAACGTGTTATATTAATCTCGACTTTTAGTTATATCGATTTAAAATTATATATATTATTTTATTAATATCGATTTATAATTTTTTTTATTATAATAATCGTATTTTCGTTATTTTTTGTAATAACATTATATTTATTTATTATCGCAATTAATAATTCCGGTTTAATTTATTAAATTAAAACGACTTTATTTAAAGTTATAATTTTTTATTATTTTTATTATTATTAACACGATTAATATTTAAAAATAATAATGCTTTATAAATTTAATTAAAAATAACGGCGTTATTTCCGGTTTAATAATACCAAACGAAATTTTACTAAATACGTTCGATTATTTATTAAACGTCGTAAAAACGACAAAATAAAAATAATTAAAAATATTAATAATACTTTTATTAATTATAATATATATATTAAAAATAATAATATAAGATTTTTATTACTTAAAATTAATTTTTTTACGAGTATTTATCGTGATAATAATAAAGTTTTTATTTATAACTTAAATATCGCGATAAAACTTTATATATTAAGGTTTTATAATATACATATTTTAACTTAATAAAGTATTATGTTACATACTTATTCGGTTTTTAATGTTTTAATAAGATTAATAATACGGCGTTAATAATTAAGTCGTTTATTATTATAATAAGGTTTTTTCCTTTTTCGAAAAATAATTCTTAATTTTATTATTTTCGGTTTATAAATAAAAAGTAGCGATTTAATATTATTTTAAATTAATATCGTTATTTTTATATTAAGTTATAATTATAGTTTTTTCTTTTTTATATATAGTTATTTATTCGCGTTATAAAAGCTTATAATAATAAAACGAATAAACTTTATTACATTAAAAAAAAGAATAATATAAAGTATAATTTTTATATTATAATAATAATATATATATTTTATTATTATTAAAAGGTTTATTTATAAAGGTATAAATAATATTATAATTAAAATAAAAAAAATAAATATCGATATTAAACTTAGTTTATTAAAACGGAAATTAAATAAAAAGATTTTAAATAATAAAAATAAAAATATAAAAGTTAAATATAAATATATAATTACTTTTATTTTTCGTTTAAATATACGATTTTTATTTAAAGTTTCGAAAATTATTAGTGGTTTTATTAATAAAGATTTTAATATTATTTTTTTTTTACTTTAAAGGTTTAAGATTTATTTATTTTAATATATTAAGTTTAAAAAAATGCTTTTTTCGTAAATAAAACTAGTATTAAAATATAACCTTCTTTTTACGATGTTTTTTTTAATAAATAAAATAAATAAAATTTTTTATATTTTAATATTATTATTTATTTTAACTTTTTTAATTAATTAATTAAGCGCTTTGATTTAATTATTTAAAATACGCGGTTTTTCTTGTTTAATAAAAAATAAAAAATTAATTTTTATAAATATATAATTTTTTTAATTATTTTATATTTATCTTAAAGTAATTTTTAAAATCTTAATTAAAAACGTAAATATATAATAAAATTTAATTTATAAAACTTATAAAACGTATATATTTATTTATTATTAAAAAAGCGACTTAATGTTTTAATATTTATTTATAAAATTAATTAAGCCTTTTATTATTTAAAAATATTATTTATAACGATATAATTAATATTTTCATTTATTAATATAACGTTTTATATTTTAATTATATTATAATAAAAGCCGAAAAATCGAATTTATATTATTTTTTAAAAAAAACGGGATTTTTTATAAATATATAATATATAAAGTCGTTTTAAAAATAAATTAATTATATATATAAATAAAAAAAGCGTTATAAAAAAGCGGGTTTTAATTTATATTAATAAAAAAAGAAAAAGGAATAAAAAAAGCGGAAATAAAACCTTTAAAAAGAACTCGTTTCGAAATACGTAAATTAATATTTAATTAATTTATTTCCTTATAATTTAAGCGCTTTTAAAAAAGGGAATATTACTTACGAAAATACTAAGAAAATTTATAATATTTAGTTTATATATAAAAGGTAAAAAAGGGAGCTCCCTTTTAAAACACGAAAAAAAGGTTTTTAAAACCCTTTAAAACGTTTATTAAATATATAAGTTTTTATAATTTATATATAATTACCCCTCGCCGATGGGCAAGACTTTTAATTTTATAAATTTTAAAAAAGATTATTTACTCGGTTTATTAAAAAGATTTTCCTTTTTTTATTCCCGGAGTTTTTTTAATAAATTTTAAATTTTATTAAATGTCATAACAGTGCCTTGTAGCCGTTGCGCTAATAACCTAAAAGGTCAGCGATTTCACTTATAAGAGTGAAATCCAAGGCTTTAATCTTATCATATATAGCTAACCACCCCGTGGCTAACCCCTTGTGACATTAAAATTTAATAAAATATATTCCCAAATTATAAATCTTTATTTTTAATTTATATATAAACTTATTATTATAAAATGTAAAATTAAGTTTTATAAAGTATATTTTTCGATTTTTTTTTAAAAAATTCTTTTTTTATTTAAAAAGTAAAAGCTTTAATTTAAAATTTTATTTTAACTTCTTTTTAATATTTATATAATTACGTTATATTTTATCGATATATATAAACCTTTTTTATATAAATATTTTTAAATAATAATTTTATTTTTAATAAAACTAATATTTAAATAAAAACTCTTAATATTAAAGTAATAAGTATTATAAATCTACTTTTTTTAAATTATTTGTTAAATACGTAATAATAAAATATATTATTTTTATATTATTTGTAATAAGCGTAAAAATATTAAAATTTAAAAACTTTAATTTCTTTTAAAAATCTTTTTAATAAGAAAATACATTTTAAATATATAAAAAAACGAATTTCGCGTTAAATTTAAATTAACTTAGTTTAAAAAAAGTCTTAAAAGTTAATTTTTAAAAATCAATCTTATTAAGTTTTAATAAAAGCTTTATAAAAAGTCGTTTTTATTATTAATACGATTATACTTTTTATAAAACGATTACATATAAATAAGGATAAAAAAAGAGGTATATTTACACGGTAGCGGGGTTCGTTCGAGCTTAAAATTAAGCTCGAAAAACGTTTATTAAGGAGTTTTTATTTACATATCTAGTTAGATACGTTATTAAAATTAAAAAGTATATTAATATTTTTAGTTTTTATATCGAGTATTACGAAATTTACTAATAAGCTTAACGAATTATCGCGAAAAAAGGGGCTTAAATCTTTATAATAATTCTCTTTTTCGCTTTTTAGTTTAAAAAGTTAAATTAAGCTTATTTATATTAAAAATACGTATAATTAATTAATAATAAGATATATTATTAAATAATATAATTATTAAAACGATAATTACTATTTAAACGAAATATATAAAGATATATATATAATATGTAATAATATGTAATAATTTTTTAATTTTTTTTCTTTATATTTTTTTAATATTATAATAAATACTTTTAATATATAAACTTAATATAAAATTTATCAAGCATTTCGACTTTTATATTAAAAATCGAATATAAAGCTTTAAATATTTATTAATTTTAAATAATTATAAAAAACTTAATAAAACGTTATTATTATATTACTTTTTATATAAAAAGCGTATATACCTTTTCTCGATTTTAATATAAATTAAGTATTTTAAAAAGTTAAAACATTTATAATAACTTATAAAATATTATTATTATTTTATTTTATTATAAATAAAGTTAAAAAACATTAAAAAAGTTTTTTTTATAAATATTATAAATATTTATAATTAATTTATAAAAACTATTTTATTATTAATATATAAAGTAGCTTTATTATAAAATAAAATAATTTATTTTTAAAAAATAAATTACATTTTTAATAAACGATATAAAACTAAAAATAAGTAATTATAAATAAAAAACATTTAATATAAAAAAAGAAATAACTTTATAAATTAAAAAAATAATATTATAATTAATAAAAAAAAGATAATTAAGTAAAAACGATATAATATATATATTTATATAATAAATAAAAAGATATTTAATAATTTAAATTTTGAGAAATTATAATTATTTTTATTTGTTATTAATTTTTTTATTTTAATTTTAAAAAGCCTTAACTCGGAAATTATAATAAATTAATTAACTTAAATTATGTGTTAAAAAACTAAATATTTAATATAAAAAATATTTAGTTTTTAAAGCGTAAAACTAAAAAAGACGATTTAAATAATAATAATTATTAATTAATTTTAATGTCATGTAAATATTTTTTAATAATTAAAACTATGAAAGTTATAAAAACTAGTTTACTTGCTTATATAACTTATTTGCTTATAAAACACATTAAAGTTAAACTTATATTAATTTAATATAAGTTTAAAAATAATTATTAACTTACTTTTATTAAATAAAAAAGAAGTAGTATAATAAGATATTTATATATTGAGATATAATTTTAAACTTGTTTTTTTGATCTTTTTTTACGTTATTTTTATATATACGTAATATTAATTATAACCACTATATTTAATAAAACTTTATATTACGAATAAAGGTATTTATAATTATAAATAATGGATCTCCTTATAAAAAAAGTCACGTAATTACGTTTATTTTAATAAGAATAATTAACGCTTATATATAAAAAACCTTTTATTTACCTTAAATAAATAAAAAAGTAAGCTTATTTAAACCTTATTTTATATGCTTTTTAGTTTTATACTTATAAAAATTATAAACCCGGCGTTTTTAATAATAAAATTCTTTAAATTCTTTATATTATATTATTATTTTTTAAAAATCACTTTAAAACTGTTAAATAACTTTATTATATTATTACGTTATAAATCTCGATATTAAAAGTATTATGATACTTTATAAAAATAAATGTTAAAATTATAAATAATAACTTAAAAATTAAAAAGTAAATATTATAATTAATAAAAAACCTATTTTTATTTAAATTAAACTTAAAATTATAAATAAAAATTTTATTATTTTATAAAAAAAAGTAAATAATTTATAATACCTTTTTTATTAAATAAACTTTAAATAATTATTATTTAATTATAAATTTTATTAAACGTATTATCGCTATTAAACACCTTATTAACGCTAAAATTACTTTTTTTATAAATAAATAAAAAAGTAATTAAATACTTTTTAAAAAACTTAAAAATCGTTTTACTTTTTTTAAAGTCGTTATACTTATTATTATATAAAAGTAATATAAAACGGTTTTAAAAAGCGTTAAAATTAAAAAAACAAGTTATAAAAACTAAATTTTAATGTAATAAATAACTTATAATTAAATAAATATTTACAAAATCCTTAAAATTAAAAAAACTATTATTATAAAAAACTTTTTAAATATAATTAATAAAAAATCGCTTTAAAAGAAATTAAAAAAGAAATTATAAAAATTATTAAATATAAAACGTTATATAAATAATTAAAATACACTTTAAAATAAAATAATAATTTTTAATAGTTTAATTTATAAAAACGCTTTAAAACTTAAATAAAAAAGCTAATGATTTTCGTAATAATTAATAATAATTAAAAAAAGCTTTTTAACCGAGGTTAACATAATAAAGGCGTTAATTAAAATAAAAGTAATTAATAACAAAATAAAAAATATAATTATCTTTATAAATTAAAAAGCTTTAAAACTTATAAATAACTTTTTAAAAGTTATAAAACATTAAAATTTATATTTATAAATAAAGCTTTAAAATTATTAAAAAAGGTTAAATATTAAATAATATTAAAAAATTAAAAAGAAACTAAAATTTTCATATTAAAAAGCATTATATAATAAACTTATTAAAACGAGATAAATTGATATTAAAAATATGAAATTTCTTTTAAATATAAATATCGTAATTATTAACTCCGTTTTTATAAAATTAAATAAAAATTTCGAAATTTATATAATAATAAACTTTACTTAACACCTTTTAATTAATAACACTTTATTAAATAATTATAATGCTATTCATTTAATTAATAAATAAAAACTCTTAATTTTTAACTTTTTTATAAAAACGACTTACGAAAAAACGATAAAAATAAATATTAAAATAAATAAAAATACCCTTTATAAAGTAACGAATTTTTTTAACAGATTTTACTTAATAATATTATTTTAAAAGCTTAATTATAAAAAACAAGGATTTAATATTACTTTTTAAAAGTTAATTACTTTTTATAAATCGCGGCTTTTACGGCTTTTAAGTAAAAGATTTAAAACGTTTTATTCGAGTTATATTTTGTTTTTTTCGAGTATTTACTTTTTTCGTGATTTTCCCTTTTTTTTAATAATTTTTTGTTTTTTTATTTTTTCGTTTTTTTAATAATTTTATTATATTAATATTTCTTGAACACGTTAATTAATTTTTAAGTATTCTTTATATCTTTTTTATTTATTTATTAATTATATTTTAAAAGTTATTCGGCTTATTTTATTAAATATAATATATTATTATTATATCGTCGCTTATTTATTACTTTTTTAACTTTTTATTTATTTTTATTTTTAATTAAATTTAAAATTTATAAAAAGTTTTTTACTTTTTTTCTTTTTTATAATTTTTATAGTTTTAACTAGCTAATAAAAAAACGTTATAAAAACGATTATATTTATTAAATAAATAAAAATAATATGTTAATATTTCGATTATTTTAATTATTTTAAAAGGTTTTATAAATTTAAAATTTAAATTCATATTTAATAATTTAAATTTTAAGTTTTTTATAAATAAACTTATTTATTATCCTTTTTTTAATTATATTAATTAATAGTAATTATTATAATTTTTTTTTACGTTTTAATTACGTTTTATTAATAGTTCCTTACTTTTTCGCGAACCTTTTCGAGTTTTATTATTTTGTTTTTTATTATTAGTACTTTCTTTTTTAAAGTATTGTTTTTAATATTTGCAAATTTTATAAGGTTATATCTTATTAATATTTAAAATTATTATAAACAAATTCCGCCTTTTTAAAATTACCGCTTAGTTCGCTTATTTTTATTTATAAAATAACAAAAATAAAACTTTAAAATTTAATTAAATTTCTTTATTTAACTATTTATTTATAAATAAAATATAATTAATAAACACTATTAAATTTTATAATAAAAATATAAAATTAATTAAAACTTACTTATAAATAAGTTACTTTTATTTAAAATAATTTTTATAAAGTTTTATAACGAAAAATTATTTCTTTATAAAAAATAATAATTAATTTTATAATATTAATATTTTTTAAAACGAGTAAAAAGCGATATATTTTCATATTTTTATTAACTTTTATTATATAAATAAAAATCTTATAATGAAGTTTATAAAGATTTATTTTTATAAGTAATTAAAAAGGAATAACAAAGCCATTTCGCCGTATAATTAATATCGCGAAACTCACGTTTCGTAATAAATATTATATTTATTAATTTATTTAATTACGTTTTATATTATTTTTAATAGTATTTCCTTATTAATAATTTAATTATTTTTTTAATCGAAATACTTAATTAATAAGTCGTTATAATAAAATTAAAATAACTTATTTCGAATATTTTGTTTTTTAAGTATATAAATATTTTTTTAATATTTTAAGAGTTTATTTAAATTAACTACTTAAAAATCTTCGTTATTTATATATATCGCCTTCGCGACGTCTCTTTTTCGCTTATAAGTTTTGAGGTTTATAATTTATATTTAAAATTTTAATTTTTTTATATTTAAAGACATATTTTTTAAATAATATATTTTTTATATTACCTCTTCGTTCGCGACGTATAATGAAACTAATAATATTATATTATAAAAACGATTTTTTAATAATAATACTTAAAAATTTTAACTTAAATTTAAGTATTTTTACTTTTCGTTTTTTACGATTAAATATAAGTTTTAATAGTAATTCGTTATAAATTTAATAGTTTTTATTTTAGTTAATTTAGCTTTTAAAGTAAATAAAAGCTTAATTCTCGTTTTTAAGTTTTTTATATAATTAAAACGTCTTAATAACATATTAACAAGATTACTTTTCCTCGACTAATATCGAATAACAAAATTAAATTAAATTAAATATATATATTATTATGTTTATTTCTTATTAAACTTGAATTACTTTATAAACATTTAAAAATATCTTTATTATATATTAATTATTTTATAAATAATACTTTTAATATTTAAATAACTTTATAATAAATTTTTTATTTAAAACTTAATAATTAATATATAATTATAAACTTTTATTTTTTTAAATATAAAAAAAATAAAAATACTAATAAAACTTTTTAATTTTTATATATATTTTAATTTAAAACTCTTGTTAATATATTCGCGTAATATATTTAATTCGTTTTATATAAAAAAGTAAATAAAACTATATAACGAAACACTTTTTAATAAAAAAATAATAATATTATTTATTTATTTTTATCGCGATAATATATTAAACTTTTCATTTTTAAAAATATCTTTATAAAACGTTAACTTAATAAAAAGATTTTTTTTGTTTTGTTTTTAACGTTTTCTCTTTTCCTGAAAAAGGTATTTTTTTTCGTTATTGAAATAATAATAAAAATATATATTTCTCGTTTATATTTCTTTATAAACTTCTTAATAAATAAAATCTCGTAATTTTTTATTACGATTTTAAATTATTATTTATTCGTTTTCGCGTTTAAAACGATTTTTTATTTAATTAACGTAAATATAAATAATAAAAAAAAGCTTTTTTTTTCTCGAAGGTTTTTATTAATAACGATATAAAATTATTAAAAAATATAAATCGTGCCTCGATAATTAATTAATATAATAAAAATTTAAAAAACTTTATATATTATATATTATATTTCTTTTATAATGCGAATAATAAAAATTATAAGTTTTATTAAGTTTAATTTTACATTTTTTATAAATATAATACTTACGTAATTTATAATTACATTAAAATCGAAATTCGTATAAATAATTATAATTCGTTTTATCGTTTTAATTTAAAAAGCTATATAAAAACGCCGTAAAATCTTTATTATAAGGTATAACTTTTTAAAGGTAAAATCCTTTATAAAGCCCTCTTATTTCCTTAGTAATATTTTTATTTACGATATTCCTTTTAACCTCAAAGTAAATACCTCGTAAAACGATTTAAATTTATCTTTTTAATATTAACTTTTTAATTATAAAGGCATTTATTTAAATTTAATAAATACTTTTTATTTTTATAATAATAATATTTAAATAATATTTCTTTTTTATTAATAAGGTTTTAAAATTCTCTTTTTTTAAATTTAAAGCCTTTTTTAAAAAGCATTTTTAACTTTTTATATAGTTTCGTATTATTATTATTATTTCGCTTTTTTTATGTTCATTATATAAACATTTTACTTAATTTAAACTTAACTTATTATTACGGCTTTATTTATTAGTTTTTTATTTTTATAACCTTCGAAATACGTTTAAAAACCTTTATTAAGCTTAATATAAAACGTTATAACTTTAACGGTTTTCGTTTTAAGTTTAACTTATTATTTTAAAGCGTTTAAATAAAAATTAAATTCGCAAAAAAACTGTGACGAACCTCCCTGTGTGTTCCTAGTCAGCTGACTTCACAGGTGAGTACGTACTGGGTTTTCTTGATTTTGTAGGTAATAGTGGGTTGAGATTGGTTCAATTGATTCACAATGTTATGTTCGTCAGAGAGGTTTCAAGGTACTCTCACTATAGTATCAAAGAGTGACTGTAGTCTTAGATTGATAGCTAGAGAACTAGAAAGAATGACTAGATATACAAGGAGATTCCGATTTATTTATATTCCAGAGGCAAACAGAGAACACTTATCTTTTCTTTGATTCTCTGTGGATTCTCAGGGAGAGTTACAGAGAATCCCACTTCAGGTCACGGGACCCTCAAGGTCACGTGACCTTTTCCTGTTTTATCCCTGTTGGTCGTAACAAAAACTAATTACTTTTTTAAATTACTTTCTTAATTTTCTTAGTAATTTCGATTTCTTAATTTTTAACGTTTTTTAATAAAATTAAAATTTATTATATAAACGTAAAATAAACGTTATATAACGCGTTAATTAACTTTAACGTTTTTTATATTTAATTAAGTATATATAAAATACGTTTTTTTAACGATTTAAATTTTTTCGAGGCTTAATAAAACGCGAAATCTAGGTTTTTTAATTATTTTTCTCGTTATTAAAAACTTTAAAATTTATAAAAAGTTATAATGTGTTTAATTTTAAAGTTAAAATTATCGTTTAATAATAAGATTTTATTATTATTTCGCTTTTATTTTTAAAAAAAATTAATTAACTTTTTTTAGCTTTTTTTAAATGTTTTTAACTTTTTAATTTATTAATTAATTATAATTAAGTCGTTTATATTTTAATTACTTATTAACGTTATATTCGCTTTAAATATAAAGTTATTTTAATTAACTTTAAAGAATTCTCTTTTTATAAGTGCGCTATTTAACTTTATAACCTTTTTAAAAAAAAATTAAAATTATAAAAAATACGCGTTTAAATAAGTTATAAATAATTAAATAATAATTGCTAATAAAATAATATTATAAAATTAACTTTTAAAAAAATAAAAAGAAAAAGAAAAAAGTAATTAAAAAGACGCGTTTATATGTCGCTATTAATTCGATCTTAATACGCACGTGTTACGCACGTAACTTGTAAAATACGAAGTAATATTATATATTTATAAATATAAATACTTAAAATCTACTTATTTATATAATTAAAAACCTTATATTTAATTAAGAAAAAGCTCTCGGCGTTATTTACTTTAATGTAAAACTAGTGTGAAAATAATATACATTTTAACCCTTAAGAATTCTCACTTTAGCATAGCTGTTTTAAATAGATATTTTATAACGTAAAGGTACAAATAACTCTTAAATTTCTCATTAACTTTGCCAAAGTACAGTGTGAAGAAGGAGCACGGTTGTATTAGCGAGGTCACTCTCACCACCACGATAATCAAGACAAGCTAATAACACTGTGGGACTGAAAATACCAAATCCTCCATACCCTCAATAGCCACTTAAACACTAGGCATCCGCTGAACCTCGCACTAGGGACCTCGAGTTCGCGATGTACAATGACCGACAAGTTTCGACTATTGCTGTACCTGGGTCATTATCCTCTCGATAGTTGAGGGGCATTGTGTTGTCTACCTAGGCCTCGAAAAATAAGTAGATAAAGACTTACAACCAGTTAAAAGACCTAATATCTGCCTATAGATTTGCGTCTCCGACGAGACGACCCGAGCTCACACGAGAATTTAAAGATATCGTATTACAACTCCACATAGCTGGGTGGCTACGCAAGCACCTTCGGTCTGTGAATATCATTTTCGGCGCACTGCTCACAGCATGGCGGCTTGGGCGGAGACTATCACATGCGTGCCAAAATTCCAATAATCCCTAAATCCTACCTGACCAGAAAATGAGAAAGTACCAAACTTGCTACGTTATCTAGCTCTATAATAGTAGTGATTTGTTAGCTATATAGGATGCTAAGGTTTCAAGTAGACTCTGTTATAAACTTTAAGCTGTAGTATAAGCTTACAGAATAATTCGTGCTTAAAGGCCATCTTAGGAATTGATATCACTGATGCTATACACTACGTAATAAGACTATCTCCTACCAAAAACAACGGGGTTCTCCCCTGAATACTGCACAATACCGCTACCGCAGATAACCGAATTCTGGATCGCACTAGTGCACATGTGAGTCCGGGGTTTTATCAAATACTACTGCTGTAACGAGCGGGTATGCGACATGGTTAAGCTTGATTGGAGAATGTAGCTCAAAGGGTCTCTGCGTTATCGCCAATGCCAAGAAATATATTGGCCCTTACCGCCTTTATAGTCAGGACATCACGTGGTTACCGTGAGCGACTCCTTGCATTAGATAGGGCCACAAGTTCTGAATGACCACTGCCTTTGATTGTAAAAATAACAGTGAGAAAGGGCAAAATCTTTGCTGGTAATGAAAAGCGACAAACGTAATGAAGTATGGTGGCTATTTGGTCTACAAGTCTAATCTATATGGGTATCTTGTCTAAAGTATCTCACAGGGCTAACTGATACATGGCGATCGCACGTGCATCCTTTGTATCAATATTGTATGTTCTAAAGGTAGAAGAAAAAAACCGAATGCTGCTCAAACCGTATAACGCCCGTAGAGGCCCCGCGTGCATGTTCTATCCTCTTATTATCATTACTCAGCCGCTGTCATGAGCTGACCAACATGAACAAATTCTTCGACTTCTTCAACTTCAACCTTAGGTGCGGTGGCGGTAGTGGCACCGAGGGCCTATGGATGTTAGCTTTGTCTTAGCTGAATAGATAAAAAGGGAGTCCATACCCTTTGGATATGACCATAGATCCCAAATTGGACAGCCGTCATTCCACCGACCATTACTAGTCGAGGGCCAATACCAGCATAGCTACCGCGTAGACCGAGTTGGGTGACAATATTAAAGATTCGCCGGGCTGTACCCTCACCAGGCAGACCCTTCTCTTTGTTGATCTTGCTCAAAACCGTATCCGCAGGCTGGGACACGAACGCAGCCGCCATTCCAGCAACGAGTCCGCAGCCGAGGTTCACGCCAGAGAGAGTTACATTAGATGCCGTATTCTTGTCGATACAGGTGTACGCCGTTTCGATAGCTTTCTCGTACACCACGAATGTGGCCATCGTATATGGAACCCTAACAATGGTGTCAATTATCCGTGGTATGGTTCTTGAGAAAGCAGAAACTTACTGCTTCAGCACGATCGGCATAAAGCCGGAGTATAACCCGCCAATACCCTCGTACCTCGCCATCTTACCCAGGGCTGAAACCATACCACCTGGTGCAAACGAGGGTTGCGATACAAGTCTAATGCGAGCAGCCTCAAACGGGCAAAGCAATATATCACCGAGGAACTCGGCAGCGGCAGATGAGGCGAGGTAAATGGCATTGCGATGTTCGGCTGCCTTCTCGGGCCCTAGCCAATCATTTGTCCTTCTCTTGAAGAATTCGTAGCCCCCGAACTTGAAAGCACCCTGGAGGAAGTAACCCGTCACTGTAGGCCCAAACCCTGTCAGAAGAGCTCTAGAGCCGTCATATGCCACGACCTGGCGCAGGCCACCCGCCAGGCCGCGATTGTACCGAACCGGCTCGAGCTGAACTCTTGTCTTGACCCTGTGCACTCATTAGCCTTAGGCCATAATGAGAGTAAGGATCGTAGAGCTGGTGGTGGCTGACGGGGGTCTTACACATCGACAGGGGTGAGAAGGGCATGGGTAAAAGAGCAGCAGATGGCTCCCGAGAAGGCGTATCTGACAATATCCGACAGCTTCATTCCCGGGTTGGCCAGCGCATGGGCAGCAGTGGAGGGAACGTGCGTGATATAATCTACAGCATTACTGTTTTGGTTGTCGAGGACACTTGGGTTGGCTGCAGACTGTCTAGGCGAAAACACGCTGTGGAAGGTATAAGCATAGACGCTTTGCAATTTGGATCTGATTATTTCTGTATGCTTGTTTGAAGAAAATCACCTTCTGATGCTAATCGTGCTCATCCCCAAGCGGCCCAATATAGAATCACTCATGCCTTTTCTCGAGTTCGGGTCGACCTCCTTCGCGACCTCTCTTACTGCCTCCAGAACCTTGAGATGCTCCTTCTTCAGTTCCTCGAACGACTCATCGAGTTGGTTGTGCCAGGGGTATAAGACGAAGACTTGGAAGCCCAGAGCCGAAGAGGCGACGGCGAAATTCGTCAGCGAGATGAGACGTGTAATAATCATCGTGACGGTGTTGGACGCGTGCGGTTGGATTCGAAGGAAGCAGTAGTGGTTTCTTGTCTACATGGAATAATTAAAAACCTGGTTCTAGGTTAGGGATAGGTAAAAACGTACAATATGAAGTCTGGAGGCAGGAGGTCGCGATAAGAGCGTGGGCGGGCGGGCGCCTTCGAGCGCGTGCGGTAGAACACGATTAGACGCCCTTCCTTGCGGATTTCTATTCTATCCCGGGTCTATTTATCTAACGGAGAGGAGGAAAACAAAAAGAAAGGACGAAATTCGTACCAATATTTTTTTTGTCTTTTTAAACGAGTAGATAGATAAGTAGAGAACGACAGGAATAAATAAGCACGGCTGAGAGAAAAGCAGCGAACGGGAGGGAATTCGTGTCAGTTAAGTCAACGGAGCGACGTCACAAGACCCCTGTATGAAGACATGATCCTTGTGGAGGTTTTTCCCGATATCCAGGTAAAACCTCGGTCAGTCTTGCACAAGGCCCGACTTCGGGTATACCGCCAGGCTGGATGCAGGTACAAAATTTGTAAAATATTCTTCTCAGTCTGGCTGGTTGCTTAATTGGGACGGTTTGATTCCGATAGACGAGGCAATGCTCAATGTTAGGCTGCCAAAGTGGCATGATAGTCAGGCCACTGTCTATGAAAAGGCCCAATTTATAAGAAAGCTTGAATTAGACGGGAAGAAACGGCAGAACAGATTGGGGAACATGTGGACCAACATGACAATCACGAGCCAACCAGCGCTCTAGGCTAAACGTCTTTAGGGGGGCGCAAGTGGACAGGGGGACGGAACAGGAAAAGGAGAAAGAAAAAAAGAAATGGAAAAAATGCGCTGTCAAGTTCCAGATGGTTCTTTTTTGCACAAAAGGATCAGAGGACCTGCTACGTACACGACATAGTTCGTGAGATCCTCATTCACATGTTATTACCTAGTTTACTGTGTAAGTTGCTGCGCGTTGTTATACTACAAAGCTGCTCCCTGGTCCGCCCTACGAGATATACGAACTCCACACAACGGTCAGCCAGTTTCTATTTAGGGCTATACCGATATTATGCTCATGAAAGCTCGTGACACATATCCAAGGCGACCCGCGGTCTTCTTCTTCGAGGTGACGTCGACGCTTCCGGCGTCTCCAAATTTACGAATAGTTTCATTATCTCACGCGATCGTACCGGTCCTGGAAAAGGAAGTTTTTAAGGACAGCGGGACAGATAGTCTATGTTCTTGAAGCGAGTCAGAGTAGCACCGCATATTCGCATCATATCGAGAGTCCGGTATGTTCTCGTGAGATAGGCTTCATAGTGCCTTTGCTTAACTGCCTAAGTAGGTCTGTTAAAAGACAGAGGTCTCGTGGTACTGAGCAGAGCCGCTTAGCCTATGATAAGAAGAACATGCCCATGGGAGAGGGGAGTCTAGGTGCGAGAAAACGTGGCGGTTACCTTCCGGAAGGGGCAATACCCGCAAGGCCTTCTCCAATTGCGTGGGACATCCTAGTTGCCGATCGCCACTAGGGTAGGTCAAGATGTTCAAGTGGACTTGCAGGCTTGTTCCATCCGCCGTAGAAAGCAATAAGAGTCCCACCCACAGTTTTATTCTGGTATAGGTAGTATTTTTAGATACTCCAACTCCAAACTCCTTGCTCCTTACCCTGCAGATGGACTTAACTAGATAGTTTAGTTGCAACGCTTTTTAATCTTCTTTCATAGAACCCCTAGTGGCTACCGCCAGAGAAGATAGGTTGGCTAGCAAGACAGCAAATATCAGGAGTGCGCAGCCACGAATGGGAAATCAAGTAATTTCCTACCAACGCTCGGAGACGACTCGGAGAGTCGAAACTTGAAGGAGCTTGTGAGTTTCATTGCCTCGGGAAAACACGGACATAAAGATGCTACCCTCGGCATTCCGTAGAGGGCAATTTACGCCGAAAGGGCCGAGGAAATGAGAGAAGCTGGCGTTTCCCCGGACTACATGCATCATATCGCTCATATGTACATAGTTTACTCGAATTTTGAATCCCACTAGAGCTTCATGTAAATAATTCACAGGCCGATATCTTGGAAACGCTGTCTTGACCCTGGCACTTGGGTGATCCTGCAGACGGATCTGCAGCTGCCAAAGTCCGGGGTACATAAGTGCGTCCCATGTCGCGAACTACTAGGTACGCTCGGGCTGTGTCCGATCCTAGCCCTACAAGAGGAAATTAAATTAACGGCTCGGCATCAATACAGGTGATTTGGCACTGTTAGTCATTATCTTGCGAATATCAAGTAGCTCATCATTATTTATTGTCAAGGGTTGAATAGCTAGTCTCGGAGACCTAGAGCACGCGAAGGCGGATTTGGTGCGGATTTGTATAAATAAATACCTAGGTTTTACCTACCTAGAAGCCCTCAAGGAAGGCTCTCAAGCGATGAAATTACGTCTAATAATTTGTTCTGCCTACGTATCCTCTAGCTCCCTTATGTACTTCCTAACTCTCTCGTAAATAAGCCCCTACATCTGCTATATCAATTTCGCCGCAGTTGAACTTCCCCTCTCTCAAAATATGCTACAACACTTGTTGCAGCTTTGTAGAGAATATCGAGTAAAATAGCCTAGGGAGTGGAAGTAGTTGAATAGAGAGCCGTGGCAACCAAGGCTTTACTCGGAAATAAAATCCGAGTAAATATGGTTTTACATTAATTTCTTTCATTTTGCTCTTACACCAGTTGTAACCTATGATGCTCCTTCTATTTATCGAGATTAGAACAAGTGTCAACGTGAGGTTCCATAATTGTGGTCGGGCCAACGTTGTGATCCGAGGTATACTATAAACTGGTATCACTAGGCAAGATGTCGACAGAACGATGATGCGGGGATTAAAAAAAGCCAAGTCCAAAGGGTTGCATAAAAATAGATAGGCTCGTACATTTTTTACTTTGGGCCCAAAGCTTTTCTGGTACCCCCAATAACTATTCAGCGAACCATGTGGCGCTGATTCATTTACATGGCTATGCAGTAAGTCAAATACCCTATCATATATATTGTTAGAATATGGGGCAAGGTTACATACTATTACGGTCCTCTAGACTCTCTGTATCTGTGTCTGTATCCGTCCTACCCAATTCCCTCTTTCTTCGATAAGAACCAGTCTCGTTATATCTTTTCAAAATCTCAGAAGTTATTTCAGTAGGCATAAAGATTCATGGGAAACTCCACATACAGATATGCCGTCGAGATATCTTAAAGTGACTTTCCGCTAAATTCATCCCATACTTGTCATATCACAGGGCTGCTGCTATTAGCAAGAACATATATATTCGTCGGTTCGTAGAGACCATGAGACGGTTTATCCCAAGGCTAAGTCTCTAAGGGCTCATGTTTACCTGATAAATCCATAATGTCTTTTGACATAGCGTTTTCTAGTGCCGGGTACCTACCCCCTCCACCCCGACATGACTGGTTGGAAAGTTCAATAATTAATTGTTACCATGATTTAAATCTAAGGGAGCCATTCTACTAGGAAAGAAGCGTCAGTGCAATTAACGGAAAAGAAGCTTAAGCTATCCAATTGGACTAAAGGTCTAATTACAGGTTAGTCTCAGATAGCTAACTAGAGATAGAGTACGCCTTGCGAGGGATCCTTTCTTTAAACTTCAAGGACTAATGAATTACAGATTGGCAGGAAAATAACTTTAAGTCCTTTGAGCCTCCTTAGTTTGCTTCATCATGATGAATGCAACATTTCTATCGCGGACTATGTAAGCCCTAATTGTAACAAGTAATTAGCGGTGTCGCTTTTGCGACAATTTCTCTATAGTGGGACATGATATTCTTATCTAAAAAGTGAATTAGCATATCCTAGCCTACATTCCACAGCTCCTCTATACGGAGCTGTAAACCATCTGAAGCTTGATTATAAACTGTGGTAATGATGAAACTAGTAGCAAGGATTTTTCCTTAACAACGCCGGTGTGATAAAGTCTATATAGACGCCTATGAGATAGACAACTCCAATAGTATAGGAGTCAAGCTAATTACAACTAATGTATGGAGGAAAATATTATAAGGAGGCCGAAGAAAAAAAATACATTTATCATGTTTCTACCAAGGGCGTAGCGGAGGCTATCCGGGAGAATTAGAACCTCATAGACGAGTAAGGGCCTAAGTGCCTAGTCAGTTAATTAAATAGGCTATATTCCGATACTTGAAATTGTTCCATTATTAAAAAATGATATGTTGGATATATCAAATGCGAATGTGGGAAATAACACGTGATCACATTAACACACTCTGAGGAATATTTTGATCGGAGATGGTGGTTCCATTCATATCTTCCCATTAGAACAGGTTCAATCCCTCAGAGTTGGTCTCCGTAAGATATATCCTAATTGCCCAATAATTAATTACCCATTAGGGAACCCCCACGAGGCGAGAATACAGTACCTATATGGTGTAAATACAATTTGTATCCTCACATGGCATTCAAACATTACAATGAGCCCCATACAGCTAGATAGCACGCAGTTTAGCGTTATATGGAGGTTGTCTTCTACTAACAGTCCATGAGGACGGTCTACTCAGCTACTAGTGCTTAATGAGGGATGTAGTTCGGCCGTCGTACCAGAAATTTCTTGGCCGGCATATCTCAACCTGTGAAGTTATACGTTATATGAGGGCTCCCAGCGGGGAACTAGGCTAGATTTGTGACTGTCACAGGTATGCTTGTCATAGATTTGCTATTATGTTGGCCTTTCTAATCTGAACATTCTCAGCCATATACAGAGCGACACCTTTGGGGGTGGGACTGTATTAGACGTAACGAGGCTTTGTAAATGCACAAAGGCGTCAGTTAAACAACGGGTCGCAACCCATGCTATTCCTACACTAAGAATGTGGTGTGTAGCATGTAAAAGTTTTCAGCTTGGCAAGCTTATCATAAGTAATGGGATGGCTGACCCCGATATCGCTCTTGGCATTACGGATCTGACATGTGGTCTAAAGAGCTGCTCATAATCATGTTCATTTTGTGAAGCCCCCTGTAAAGCCTGCATAAAGTCGACTTTTAGGTCTCTCGTGCTGATCGTTGAGTTAACTTATAGGCTTCACCTCGTTTCTTTTGTAGACGGTCTGTTGTTTTCGGTCCAGAAAAACCTCATACCTTATGTCACTTCGGCTTTCGGCCGACATGGCCTTTTGTCAACGACTAGCATGATCGCCACAATCATCGGCGGCGCGTGCAATCTGGCCATTACCAAGGCCATCGATATCTAGGGGCAGTACGAAGGCATTATCATCGTAGTTATCCTGGTGGTCGTCGGCATGATCATGAAGGCGACATGTGTTAACTCGGAGATGTATGCCGCAGCACAGTATCACTACTAGGTAGGCCACATCGGAATGGGATGCATCATCGACATCATCCTCGCCGACACGACCAAGCTCAAGACCCGGCTGACTCTCTTCGGTATCAATTCGACCCCGACCATCGCCGCCGCTTTCACCGGTCCAAGGATCGCAGAGCTGTTCTATACTATGTAAATTTTAGATGGGCGTTCGGTGCCTTCTCGATCATCCTGGTCTTCTTCGCTGTTCCCGTTGCCATCGTCTTCATCCACAGCAAACGCAAGGCTGTCAGACAAGGCATGTTTCCAGAAAGCGTGAGAAACTGTACTACTACTTGGGTGTTGGTTAAGTATTGCTTTGTTCCGCTTGACGGTAAGTCGGCAAAGGTTATACATGTCCGCTGTTTTGGGGGGTTTTTGGGTAGCAAACTCGCGGTCATGGGGTGTGTCGACTACCAGCATATTACCATCATACTCGTGCTACACAGCATCTTCGCCTCCGTCAGCGTCGCTGTTGGTTTCGCTGTAGCTGGTAGTATATGGACCAACCTTCTCCCGTCACAACTCAATGCCAACCTGCCTAAGGGGACCATGCAACCTCATATGAACTGATTACTCGGCTGACTGCACGCGCAAGCTTTATGATTATGGGACGATGTCGCGAAAGGGGGAATATTTTGCCAAAATAATGAAATTGAGAGAAAGAAAATAAATAAATAGGAGCATCGTATGTCATCCATAACTACACATATTAGTGAATCAGTCATTAGCATATGAGGCGGACTACTTTTGTCCCAGATCCAGAGGCCTTGACTACTATTTTCCTTGGATGACAACACATAATACATATAGACGCTCGTCCATTGAAGACCGTTAGTCTGTTGGACATAGTTTCATTAAATCGAGCGATGAACACACAGGTCGCTGTTTGGGTATTTTACTACTAGAATCAGGCGGGAAATTTGCACAAAGGGAGGGATAAAACTCCATTATATTCGAGCGTGTCTTATCCTACCGCAAACTAACCCACTGGGCCTTCTTCTGCTCCCCTTTTGAGGATGCCCAGCCTAGCTATCTAGCCAAGTTCGTGTCCTTTAGAATACACAGAGTATACATGCCAGTGAAACCCCAGCCAAAAAGGCGAGCGTCGATTTAGCCAAGCACTACGCCCTCCAAGACCTCTCGATCCAAATGCTGCTGCAGCGCGGCACTGAGAAACGCCCTGCTCTTCGCTATCGCCGGCACGATGCCGTCGATCTGCTGGAGATTTCCGCGCATGCTCTCCATGTGATTCCCGATCTGGCCCACGAGACCGTGGAGCTCCGTCTCCACCTCCCGGTTCCGGCCCTGGTTCTGGTCCTGGCCGCCGAGCTCCGCAAAGACCCGCCCAGCACTCCTGTCCACCGGCGTTAGGCCAAGGGCGTCGCCCGCGGCGTTTGACTCGTACGGTTTCTCTGGCACTAGGACGTGCATCTTGCGCAGGCGTTCGCGCTTCTCGCGCTTCTCGGCCCGGGCGTTAGTGCCGAGCTGGTTGAGGATTCTATACTCGCGCTCGAGCTCCTTCTCCGCCCGCGCCTTCTCCCGCTTCAGGAGCTCGACGCTGTGGAGGAGTGGGTCGAGCTGGGACTCGAGCGCCTGGATGCCCGAGACTGTGCGCTCAAACTCGAGCTCGTCCTCGCGCCGCGTCGAGGTCGTGGCGGGCGGGAACGGGAGGCCGCGTGTCAGCTTGGAGTGTAGACGGTTGCTCACCGTGTTGAGGGCTGCTGTCGCGTATTTGTGTCTTTGCAGGTTGTTGAGTCGGATGAGAACAGGCCGGGAGGCTGAGTGTAGTAGGTTCGTCACGCTGGATACGGACGACGCATCGAGTGGTGTCCACTTTGCATCGATGGTGTGGCGCGGAACCCGGCGAGTGCGTGTTGTGAGATGTCGGTATGGTGGCGGAGATGAGTCGGAATCCGGGGAGGCAGAGCGAGGCGACTGCTGGTATGGACCTTGAGGAGATCGTCTGAACCTCCTGGACGACGTGGGCGCATCTTCAGATTGATTCGACCTCCGCCGCCGTGGGACATCCTGAACCGATGCCTCATGGTTCTGAGATAGTCGGTTGCGCCGTGCTGGCTTTGGTTTCATGGATGGCCCTACAGTATCTGCCATTGAAGATGGTCGGCCTTGTTTCTTTTGCCCAATCTCAGGGGCTGGAGGTTCTGTAGGTGAACCGTCATTCCTAGATGAACGACCACGCTTTTTCTTGGGCTGGGCTACGGGTTGGTCTTCTATTGCATCCCCGGGGGGTTCCTCTGTTGTCTTTCCCTTTTGCCCTTGCCGTTTAGTCCGGTTGGTGTTGGGGTTTTCCTCCTGGTTATCTTCGGATCCGTGCTGGGCGCCTCCATCGCGCTCAAGGCGACTTGTTCTATCACTGCGTCGGAGGAAGCTTGAATTTTCCTCATTCTCATCATCTGCCTCCTCCTCGGCTGCTACTTCTACTTCCACTTCCTTAGCAGGTTGAGGACCTTTCTGTTGTCGACCTGCCCTCTTCGATTGCTTGCTCTCTGGGGCAACTCCTTCCCCTACTTTCTCTTCTACCCTCGTAGAACCATACCTCTTTGGCCGGCCACCCTTCTTGGTCTGTATACTTTCCGACTCGATAGCCTCGCCGCCCTTTTGTTCGGGCCTCTTAGTAGCTTGAGTATTTCTAGCGCCACGACCCCTCTTCTTCGGTTGTGTCTCCTCTAATGCGGTATGTTCATCTTTCCCCTGATTTTTCTTATCCGCATTCTCCAGAGGTAGTGAGGGTTGACCTCGTTTCCGCTTATTGCCCTGAGACTGCGCGCTGCTTTCGGTTTCCGGCTCGGGAAGGGTCTCAGCTCTTACAGGCCTGCCACGCTTCCTCGGGCGAGGATCCTCTTCAGCCTCGGGATCTTCGCGAGGCACTGCGCGTCCAGCCAGCCGGCCGTTGTTCGTCAGGGTGAGTTGTGTCTTAGACGCGTCGTCGTCGTTGTCGTCGCGTGACGCGTTTGTCGGGCGGCCGCGCTTGCGTTTCTGGTTTGCGGCTTCTGGGACCTGTAGAATGTCAGCGACTGGAAACCTGGTAAATCGAGAGAACGAGCACAAATACCATTGTCTCGTCAATATAGCTAGGTACTGACGAAAGGCTGCAAGCCTAAAAGATGTTGGGTGCACACTAGGTAGGAAGATACTCCTTGGATTCCATGCCAAGGTATTGTGGTTATCGTTATCAATAAGGACTGTGGCTGGTGCGATTAGAACCGTGGGCGTGGGTTTACCTACGGGTACCTTAGGTAGGTAGGTACCTAGGTAGACTTTTACCTAAGGTAAGGTTCCATACCTTAGGTACCTGGTAGCGAGGATTTTCGGGTGACCTTGTGGCGTACCTGTAGGTAGGTACATGCCCGTAGGTATCAATCCGTGGAACAGCCCGACTCCGCAGTTGGGGAAGAGGTGCAGATGTACCTAGGTACCTTGTGGGGAAGTTGCGAAGAGTTAGCAAATTTGATGCTACCTTATGTACATGGATAGCTTAGATTTCTCAGTACCTACACCCGACTCACTACCTTAGGTACCTAGGGTATGTAGCTACCAATAAAGCACAACCAACCCACAAACAACTTCTTTTGTTCTTGGTTGGAATCGTAGCTCCTGCAACCTACCTACTAAGGTACGAACCTACCTATGTACCTAGGTAGGTACGAGGTTAGCATATCTAGCTTCCCGGCCAACGAGATAGCGCTACCTAATGACGCTGACGATAAGTGGGGACGGATTTTCTGCAGCCGGCATCCAACAATTGCCCTTAGCCCGGCTTCCATGGATTGAAGCACCTAATCGCGGAAGTCTGGTAAAGCCCGAAGGATCAGCTTGTGCTGTTTTAAAGTGGATAGAAAAGTCCCCTGCCTACCTATTCCCACTCCCCAATCAACAATAATTTTGTTGGCCGTTATCAGTTACTTGTCAATCTGTTCTTTCATATACTCATTTATATACCTACCTACTCATTTATATTGTCTCTGCGGTTGAATTGATCAGTCCTAGTCTTATTCAGCGCGGGTGCTTAAGCTTCTTCGTGCTTCGGATCAGATTACAACCCCGGATTTGCTATAACTTGAAAACACCGTCCAAGCTCCCTTTGATCCGGACTTTGAAGCTCACGACGCCGCAAAATGCGATTCTCCAAAGCCTCAGCTCTTCTCAGCTTGCCACTACTGGCCGCTGCAGATGTTCCGGAATACCAGGCTCAATTCCAACAGTACTTAGGCCAGGCGCAAGGCTATTTTGACAAGGTTGCCTCCAAGATCCAGCTCCCCAACCGCCATGACCCCGTCGCCGCCGCCGAAGCTAAAGCCGGCTCCTTGAATCTGGACATCCTGTCATTAGATAACTGGAAGGAAACGCTCTACGGTCCTGTGCAAGCTGGGAGCACCAAGCCGGAAGAATGGTGGGTTCTGATCACCGGTGGGAACAAAACTTGCTTTGGTAAGAGTCTGCTCTGCATATACCTATTTGTCCCTGCAGTGACTTGGGCTAATCTGCCGGATTCTGAAAGGTCACTGTGGTAAGGTTGAGGCTGCGTTTAATGAGACCGCTACCCAGTTTGCCCTTACGCCGGATGCTCCCCACACCGCCCTCCTCAACTGCGAGAACCAGCCTGTTCTTTGCAACGCTTGGTCTGCGCCGGTTGGGGCTTTGTGGATCTTCGAGATGCTCCCGGAACCATCGCCCATCAACATCTGGACCAAGCGGTTGAATATGACGACTGTCACTTCCGATGACTTTATCGAACTCCAGAAGAGTGACTACAAGGCTGCTGCCAACTTACACAACGGCACGTTCCACCCCTTCAACGGTCCTCTTGCGCAGTATGGCGCCTCTATTCCCGTGGGCTATATTCTCTGGGCTTTCAACCTTCTTCCCAGCTGGTTGTTCATGATCATTGTGTCAATGGTCAGCCGATCGATGATGTAGGCATATTTCACACATTTCACAGATCTCACAGATCCCCTTGTAGTCAATATACTGACGAGTTGCCAGGTCCAACCGAATGAACGCCCAGACGGACAATGGGCGTCGGCCTCCTGCTGCTGGTCAAGCGGCAGCTCGATAAGCACTGCACATTGACGACGGAGCCGATGGTGTGCCAGCTACGGGGTGGCGAGCACATATATATATATATATATACCGTATGCCGGGGGGGGGGTGTCACGAAGTCGCTTGGCTTGGGATAGTGGATTTGTATCCACCAAGGGCGGCTAGCAATGCGTCTAGTTTGCCCAGTTGTATAGCAGTCGTAATGAATCAATCCATTTCTTGTCGTTCACGTCTTCCGCTTGCAGACTTCTTGTATGCCTTGGAGTCCGTCCATAACTTCGTCTCTTAACTTAGAGTTTGAGAGTCGGCCGTAACGGAGGTCGCTCATACTTCCAGCAGTCTGCTTGATGAACTCGAGAAGTACAACTTCTTCCTCTTCCAGCTTCTGTATTTCCTGCTCGACGTCATTGGCAGCGCTCTCTATGTCGGGTAAAATGCTCAACAGGGAGTGCGGCTTTGGCCGTATTGTGTTCGAGGTAGGCCCGAATAACTATACAAACATGCCATTAGATCATTTGAGACAATGCGCCTATGACTTGATTGCCAACCAAGGCCATTGTGTACATACCACTCTCTCGATCTCGATCTCGTCGTCCTGTTCCTCCCGTTCGGCCTCCCTTTTCGCCTTGACTACCGCGCGGCGCAAAGCCTTTCCTTGTTTGACCTCGGCATCGATGTTTGTAGAGACAGCGTCAACGACAGCATTGCGCTGCTGCTGCAAGTCTCGGTAGAGCGTGCGGATCTGTGGCGAGGACTGCTGCGACTTGGGGAACAGGGAAGTGAACTCTTGGAGGGAGATAACGGCTGGCAGGCGGGAGGGGAGCAGGAGATAGTTGCGGAGGATGGTGGCCTCGGTGGGTGCCATGACTTATAAAGCGGTGCACGAAAAATAGGAGATTGGAACAGGTTGAGATTGTATTGAGGTAAGGTAAGATACTTTAGGTAGGTACCTACCTACCTAAGGTAAGGTGCGAGGGGATAATTTGAATTTGGGAGTGGGAGTGCGATGGAAGGCGTGGAGACGCACTGGGGGGCGTGTGCTCGTAAAAATAAAAATCCAATTGACTCGGAGAGGGAAGCGCGTCGGGGAACTAGGCAACGCGTCCGAGCGCCTTCCTAGCCAGCGCCAACGTCAATACCAACCACATGTGATGACGGGAGCCGCTTGCGACTTTCATTCACTACTTCCTACCTTCACCAGTGAATGATATCTGCAACCAACCCCGACACCTAAATACTCCCAATTTTCCCACGGCAATCCACACTCAACTCTTGACTTATTTATTCGGCGTTCCTAATCTAGGTTTCGTCGTATTTCGCCGTAAGCTCTCATCTTTGTCGAGGTCTAGTTGGTGCATGGCGTAGTTCTCCCCAGGGGCAACCTATCAATAGTTGATTGCCATGGCGCCTTCAAAGCAGGAGAAGGCCCCGCCCTTCAGCAAGGATGAGAGAGTCCTTTGCTTCCACGGCGACTTGATGTACGAGGCCAAGATTATGGAGGTTAGACTTGATAAAGATAAGAAGATCGAGGACGCCCAGTATCGCATCCATTACAAGGGCTGGAAGGCCAGCTGGGACGATTGGGTCTCACATGACCGCATCCGCAAGTTCACCGAGGACAACAAGCAGCTTGCCACTCAGCTGGTCGCCCAGTCACGCATGCGTACCCAGGGCCCGAAAGGAGGCAAGAAGGGCGTTAAGGCTAACGGATCCGAGATGAGTTCCGCCCGAGGTAGTGAAGAGCGCGCCGCCGGAAGCAACAGTTTTGCCGGAAGAGGTCCACGACGTGGCAGAGACTATGAACTTGAGAATGTAAGTGAATGCCTTTTCTCTCCCCCCCTCTCTCTCTCTCGCGGCACTTAGCCTTCCATTGCCCGAGTGATTTGAATGTTGGTGGTGCTGGGGTCTGGCGGTTGGATCGAAAGCTTGCTACGGATCGAAAGTACCAACAGCCACGAAGTAGGAGAAAGGTTCCGTCACCAACATAAAGAAAAGACCTGTATGAAGGACACCGGTAGTTTGTCTTTTATCGCCATCCAGGATATATTTGGTCTCTCCTACCTCCCAGGAGCTGTTCCTGCGGTCATCCATCGAATTTGAGAAAGGGGTATGGCATACTCTTCGACCAACTCCAAGCATCTCAGCAACTACATCCATTGGATTCTGGTAGAGTTTGATCAAGATATCCATATGGGTGCTCCAGTGTGCTAGATATGGAGTACCAAGAGCGGAAGCGGCAAAACTCAACGATTATTTGTTGCGAGGTGAATACGGCGTGGCTCGCAAGCTCACCACGACAACCATAATTCTGCACCATAACGCTGCGGCAGAATACAATTTGCACCAGAGAACAATAGCACCAGAGGACAATAGCATCCCAAAGTGTGTCATAATTGTCAACAGAATTGGGTGCTTCTTATAAAGCCACCTGCACTCCATATTTGGTGTTTTCGTTGTCACCTCCCCTCTTCCATAACCATTCTACATATGCATCTTCGAGCACGAATGCTAGTCTCTTCTTGACATCGTCTCGAACTCTGCAATTTTGCACTCAACGACATTGTCACCTCTGCGATACGAAATTCACCATTCTATTGTATTTATGGGCCTTTCGAATCTCTTCGACGATTGCCTCACGACCCTGCACACAACCTACAATAACACCAACCCGTACTGCATCCAAAATGAGTACACCTTCCTCCACTGCAGAAAAGCGGCCGAAGCGAAACAAGCGCAGCATCACCTTGGCTGACTACGACCTACC
Organism: Biscogniauxia marginata; assembly: GCA_022695795.1. Classification (NCBI taxonomy): domain Eukaryota; kingdom Fungi; phylum Ascomycota; class Sordariomycetes; order Xylariales; family Xylariaceae; genus Biscogniauxia; species Biscogniauxia marginata. The sequence goes on along the minus strand of MU404154.1, from coordinate 27,210 downwards.
GCCTAAGCGGACTCGTAGCCAGAGTAAGGCCAAGCTTCAACCGTTGCCCCTGGACCCTGTTACCTCAACCGCAACGCATGCCAACCATGATTCCGCCCTCAAGACTGAGCACGGCAATGATTCTTCTGTTCTTCCAGCAAAAGCGGAGCAGCCTAAATTACAAAAGCCCAAGCCTGCTAAAAAAGGCACCAACACCCGCAACAAAGTAATGAACTATGTTGTCGGCGAACAAGATGATCTTGCCACTCGAATGGCCCGTTTTAAGGCCAAAGAGGCAAAGTATGAGTTGGATGAGAGAATTCATCCGCAAACCAAAAATTGGAGTCTTTCAAAGCTGCCGCCCCCGGAACATCGTTATGTTGATGAAAAGGGGCAGAAAATCCTCTTCGATCCGGAGGATTTCGATTTTACATCGGCTCCCAAACGTGTTGAGGTTATCCTACCCGCAGGAGTGCCGTCTTCACGTCCATACAGACCCCACCGAGATGCCGTTTTCCTTGAATTTGATCTCCACGTGACGACTCGCAGAAATGCTAATAGAGAACTTCAGGAAGATGCATTTCATTCACGACCTTCTGTCAAGCTCGTTGTGCCTGATGTCTTGAAGGCCATGCTTGTTGATGACTGGGAAAACGTCACGAAGAACATGCAGCTCGTTCCCCTGCCTCATCCCAAACCTGTGACTAAGATCCTGGAGGACTATGCCGCATACGAGGCCCCGAAGCGCCCGGCCGGCTCCTCGCACATCGACATCCTGGAAGAGACATTGTCAGGTCTAAAGGATTACTTCGATAGATCACTCGGTCGTATCCTTCTCTACCGGTAAGCCCCAATGCCTACCGTAGCATATACATGCTAATTCTCATCAGTTTCGAGCGTGCCCAGTATGCCGAGATGCACAAGAAGTGGGCTTCTGATGCCGAATTCCAGGGCAAGACCGCCAGCGACACTTATGGCGCTGAGCATCTAATGCGTCTCATGGGTAAGTCCTGTTTATGTTCATTCCCACTCTTCACATCTCCTTCTGTCTCTTTGTATGAGTGCTGCCACTGACCGCCCTCAGTATCCCTGCCCGAGCTCATTGCCCAGACAAACATGGATCAACAATCTGTCAACCGTCTCCGTGAGGAGCTGTCTAAGCTCTGTGTCTGGTTGTCCAAGAACACCACAGAGTACTTCGTCAGTAACTACGAATCTCCCACTGCAGATTACCTCCAAAATGCCAAGAATTAATGCCATTGGGTATTGTCATGGGCATCTAGACATGATGCCAATCCGTGGCTCCTAGCTTGGGTTTCTTACACCGCACCTTCTTTCAAGATAACCTTTGAATCGACCGAGGGCTTAGAAGGATCTCCCTTTGTACAATGAACTATCACGATATGCATGCTTTCGACACAGAATTGGACGGCCACACTTCATTTCTCCCTTTGATGCTATGGAATACGGCTCATATAGCTGCCAGCTTTGGCAGTTCCAACCAGGCATGGGTTTTGCAAGATCTTTCATCTACGGACGATAGAACTTGTGATATACAATGCGGCACGAATAAGGAGAGAGGGGGGTGTCTGCTGTGTGGAGGGTCAATCAACTGCCCACTGACTGACAATGACAATGGTGCTTACCATTACATTCTGGGCCATGTGATCCCTCTCACATCTTTTATTCTTCTTCCGGAGGAAAAAGAACACGGCGGTATCCGGGGATAGTATTTGATTTCGCGTTTGAGTTTTTCTTTTCAAGGCGCGCTCCTGCGTATAATGCAAATTGTATGATTAGTGCGAATAGATGGTAATTGAGACACAAACGAACAGAGCTTGCGTGAAGTGAAATCTACATATAAATATTTGCTTGCCTAGACTAGTTCCCACCAAATGGGCCTCCTTTTCACCTCTTACCTATTTATTGAAAGGGTTTTTTTTCTTGGCATTGTTCTTGAAACTATGTCCACCTAGTATCCTACAGAAGAGATAAGAGATGCATATCCAAGGAGCACATGGATGCCCAAATCAATGTACAGCTATCGAGATGACGAAAACAAAGTAAAAAGGGCTAACCATTAGTTAGTTTCTTTGCCCCCTGTCTTTACCGCAGTTGGATCTAGAGAAGACTCCCGTGGCAGTATTTGTATAGTATGTACCTGTTATACATCTAATAACCATCTCTTTTCCATTTCCCTGTCTTCCTACCTACCTATCTTCCCCCCTTTTATTTTGACACATCTTCCCTCACTACTACTGACTTTTCTGATGCTTGCAATAAGAGGCATTATATGTGTAGAACGAGACCCGCCATACATGTCTGAGTGTTTATTCGTACTTATTTGTGTATATATAGGCGAGCCGGGATTTTGTTTTGAACACTAAAACTTATAATAATAAAAAATCTTTTCGGCTTTCCTTCGTCGTTGTCAATATAATTGCTCCCAAACCCCCTCATTATACAAGCCCGTTATTTTATACAGAGAGCGAACAGCTTACTGGACTACTACCCTTTCCTTTGGTTAGGTGGGGTGGGTAACCGAGATATCATCTGCTGTGAGAGGAAGAGAGAGCATGCACCTAAACTACACATATCCTACCCTCCCAATTTCCTCCACGCCGCAAGTCATGCCCGCTCATTCCTCTCCATGCAACATTCGTCACCCCTAATCACCGCGCACCCCTCGGCGTAGCCCTCGCTCCGATCCCGCCTACGCTCTCGATGTAAAACCCGGGGTCCGGCTTCCGCAGGTCGCGCATCTCGCGCGTGGTCAGCGCGGTCTCCGTCTCCTCGACGCGCACGAGCTCCTTCACCTTCAGGATCATACCGGCGACCTGGGCCGAGACCGGGTGGAAGACGGTCTGGCAGCGGCGCCGCAGCCCCAGGGCCGCAAGCACGCCGCGCGTGCGCTCGGGCAGGCCGATGGAGGACCGGTGGAGGGTTATGCGGAAGTAGGACATGACTTTGTATATGCGGTATGTGTGAGAATGTGTGGTTAGGTACTCCGGAATGATAGATAGGTATGATACTTCGAATTCGGGGACCACGCAAACACGTACTATCCAGTTGCGGCAGGTCGTCCTTCCGTAACTTGTCCAGATCTTATTTAGTTCTCTAGAAGAGAAAGAGATGGTTTACGAAATCCCCCCTCCAGCCAAACGGTGCGCAACGCGATATAAGATGGTAGCACCCAGTTCGCAACGTAGACTCGATCCCTGTACAGCCTTGTAACTAAATACCCGTAGTCTACCCTAATTCCTTTTTTTTTTCTTCGATATCGTTGGTGTCGTCAGTGTCGTTGCAAGGCAAGGGGTGAAGACTGTTGCGGGAAGAAGGCGTCCTACGACCCATCAGTAGCTATTCATCAAGTACTCAGACTGGTGGACAATGGACTGTAGAGGAAAGGAGGTGGTTCGGTTGAATTGTCTGAATAATTGTAAGGACACACCTTGTCAGAAACAGTCTTCACGGCCAGTTGCTAATAGAGCCTATGTGGAGGAACAGCGGCATTCATTGAGATGCAAGTCGCATTCAAAGCTCCCGAAGCTCGATGTTAACGAGCTTTTTAAATGGGGCCAGGTGCCCGGGGTTTTACCGGTGCCTCTTTTCTTATCACTTACTAATCTTTATCTGCGCACCTACCTCCTACCTGGTATCGACGCACCGCGGCAACATCCATGCTTTTACGTACGGTACCTGAGCTAAGGTAACGTACTTTGCGTACCTAGGTACATGTAGGTACCTTATATAAGCGTGATTTGACTGCTGTATTTTGTAGGGGGTACGGGTCATACGTATAGGTAGCACCTATATGTACCTAGGTAGCTCGCATCCAGGGAATACATCTACTCCATGGACAAAACACTGAACTTTAACACATATTCTATTATTCTTGAAACATGACCTTGGCTGAGGCCGTCCGCATTTGACATGTTTCGTCTTCTCGTACAGATCATCCGCCATAATCGAGTTCTAACTATAATACCAACCTTACCCCAGTCCGAGTATCAAAGTAGAGCTCTAGTCTTCCGGATTGAACCCGTCACTGTATGTCAGTAAAACCATCTCCATCCAGACTCCCGTTGTCCACTTTATTTCACCGCAACCTCTACTCTGCCCTCACCACCGGGACCAGTCTTGGACATGGTAGGGAGAAGGTACGTGATGTCATCCCAAGGATGTCTATACAAGCTGGTGCGCAGTCTCTTCTGGTCGAGGTAGTGCGCAATGAGACCAATGCTTCGTCCCAGCACGAAGAGACCGTTCAAGACACCCATCTTCATGTAATCCTCGGCTTCCTCCTGGCTAAAGGCTCCGCAGCTCCGCATCAAGTCAACGAAGCATACAGCAACACAGCCGTCAACGTTCAAGATGAGGTTGTCCTTCTTCGAGGTTGTCACCGTCTCGACCGCCAGGGCGTAGTCTAGTAGCTTGTGGCTAGGGAATCTGGCCAATACGTACTCCTTGACAAGCTCCACGCGGAGATCCGGGTTGTTGCGCGACTTGATACGGTGGCCGATACCCGGGATGAGCTTGTTCTGCTTGCGCATTGAGTCGACAAACTCACGCGGGCTGAGACCATTGTCGGCAGCCTTAGCGAACTCCTCAGCCGCGCCATCAAGGGCACCACCGAAACGAGAACCGATGGTGAGAAGACCGGCAACAAGCGAGCTGATCAGATCCTTACCAGCACGGGTCGTGATGATGGTGTTCATGGCACCGGATACGGCAGGACCGTGGTCGGCAGTAAGCATGAGAACCATCTCCAAAAATTTAGATGCGTAGTCAGGCAGACGCCGGCGGAACCATAGAAGAGACATGACGCCACCAATACCGATATCCTCCTTGAACACGTCCGATATGGGCATGCCCGCGTACAGGAGCTCCTGGCCACGATCGTCAGAGATGGTAGAGATGAAGGCAGCTGGCTTTCGGATAAGACCAAGCTCCTGGGCCCACGAGTAGTCCATAGGGATCTTGGGGACGACGGGCTCGGCGGCAGGGACAATGGTACCCTCCTTGACGAGCTTGTCGTACACCTCTTTGACCGTCTGTGGAAGATCCTCAAAGGTGTCAGGGACGTGAAAACCGGCTTCTCTCATCATCTTGTTCTTGGTAGCAGCAGTCTCGAGTTGCGAGTTGGCAAACGAACCAGCGTGACCGAACTGAACCTCGGTCTTGAACATGCTGGCGCAAGTACCAATAGCCCATGCTATAATGGGCTTGGTAATGGCACCCTGCTTGACGGCGTCAATGACCTTGTACTCTTCGACACCACCGACTTCACCCAAAAGCACAAGAATCTTGCACTCGGGATCCGCTTGGTATCTCAACAGGTGATCAATGAAGGTCGTTCCGGGGTATCTGTCACCACCGATGGCAATACCCTCATAGACGCCATCCGTGTTCTGTGAGATGATGTTGTTGAGCTCGTTCGACATACCACCAGACTTGGAGACATAGCCAACTGATCCCTTGCGGTACAGCTTGGAGGCAACAATGTTGTCCATCATACCACCGGTGTTACCAATCTTGAAGCTGCCAGGCTTGATACCACCAACAGTGGCAGGACCAATGATGGTGACACCCTTCTTGCGTGCGACATGGGCGATCTCTCGCGCACGCTATTCATCAACTAGTTAGAATGGGTATTGCTTAAGGACAGCATTAGTAGGCTGACTTACTCGCTCAGGAACACCCTCGGCGATAATGGCAATAGTCTTGATCTGGGGGTATTGCATCAGCTCCATGGTAGAGCTGTAGACACTTCGCGAGGAAGCAAAGTTGACCACAACATCGACATCCGGGTGCTTGTCCACGGCCTTAGATGTCTCCTGATAAACAGGCAGGAGAGTCTCGCTGGTGCCCCAGTACATCTTGCTGACAAACTGGCCACCGAATGTGTATATGATACCGGCTACCGAAGGGGTCGCTCGCTTGCAGATGAAGTCGAAGTCGAGCATACCTTGGACGGCACGGTTTTGAAGACCGTAGACTAAGCATCTCGTCTTATTGTTGAACAGAGCATGAGCGGGGAGAGGGCTCAGAGGTCGGCTGGGAGCAGCGAAGCGGGTGATGTTGTCATTAGCAGACAGCCCGCCAGCGGTGGAGGTGCCATTGGCACTATTGGCAGCAGCCGATGACATGTTGTCTGCGTCTTAGGATTCGTGTGGTTAGGAAGAGGTAGGCAACCAGCAGCTAGGAAAAACAAGAGAGGTCAGCTCAGAAGTCTGGTTAGAAGTTTAAAGCAATTGTAGCAAAGAATTGAAGCTATCCAGAAGCCGTAGCGGGATCGCAGTTGGGCAATGAGATCAGTAGCGGGCAGGAGAAGAGACAGAGCTCGTTCAAGGCAGGCTCCGTCAGAGTTCCGTGGCAAGTTTCGGTCCTACTGAACTGGGGAGGATGGAGAAAGCAAGGATGTAGACAGACTTCAGCGGCCAAAAGCGAATAGGAACCAAATGTAGCAATTGGCCGTATTCGAAATAGACCGGGGACTTAGGCTGACACCGCGTACAGACAAGCTGAAGGCAAAAGGCCGTGATGAGGGCGGGTTTTAAAATCTAACATACCTCTTAAACTCGAGATAGCCCCTGGAATTGAAGGAATGATCAGATCCTTTGCTCGGACAGTCAATGCCGTGGTTGAAGTAATTCACAGTCGCACCTCTTGAGGGGGGTAGAGGGTGGTGAAGAGGTGGTGAAGGGTAAGAATCGATAGGAGGGGGGATTTGGGAGTAGGTAATGGGGTTGTGAGAAAGGAGTTGTTGGCGAAGGCAAGCTTTTGGTAGGTAAGGGCCGGGGGGGGTTGTTTTTTGATCCTCTCTTTTTGTTTTTCTCTTCCCACCTCGATATGCGGAAAGCAAAGAAAAAAAAGTGACTTGGACTTTGTGTTGTCGAGCTGGATTCGATGCGGGACCCGCCAGGAACGATTGGAAGGGAAATGTACCCTGGAAAGTTGCCGGCTGTCAAGGTTAGTTTGGTTGAACAGAATGGCTGCAACTCTCTCTGCGCCTAGCCCCCTTCCAAATAGCACAGAAAATAGCGCTCAATCGGAATAGTTGGGGTAAATTTTTTATGGGCTTGTTGAATTTGGCACCATCCGAGTTAAAAGTAGCAAGCTTGCGACGGACTGCGAAGCCACCTGATGGGCTAATAAGTAGGTACTTTTTGACGGCGGTGTGGATGCCAGTTGTTGGTGTGATCCGACCCTGTCAATCCTCACAACTTTGAAGGGGTCTGCCAGCTGGGGGGGCCTGTAGGGGGGGGGTAGGCAGGTACTTTATCGATACCTTTCCGAAGCCAGCGGGCCTTGTCGCGTCCCCGCTACTCGAATCCCGCAGGAGCAAGTACCGGTACCCGGGCGATAACAATCGATCCATTCTCACCGGTATCACCCCGCCATTAGGTAATACCAGGGCTGCATCGAAGTCTCACCTCATCATCCACAGCACCACAACTATGCGACGCCAGGCCGGATTCATCATAGAGAAGGCATAGTAAGAGAGCAAGAGGTAGGAAGCTCGGCTTTTTTCTTCTTCGGTGTTCACTCGAAAACCAGCCGAATATCCCCATTGGGTCTTTTTACGATGAAAGCCCTCAATTTGGACGATACTGCCTCGCCTCCACTAGAACCTGAGACTGCCGGGGAAGACAAGCCATCACCGGATAGTCCCCAAGATGTAACTCCGAGGGAGCTACGAGGTGATTACCGGGTATCGGGACTGGCTCGGCTGAAGGAAGGAAGGATGGATTGATTATTCTCAATATCTCCGTCTTAGGTAACCTCCGTTAACCGGTCGGGTTCCGAGAAGTCATCCCGTCCATTCCGTTGTAACAGTAACACAAGGCACCCATTACACCTTACACCTTGCAGGATGTAGATAGGGGAGATTAGGTATGCTGAAGGCAGTGAAACGGAATGGGAACTTCCGAAGCCGTGCCATTGTAGTAAGGCAGATCGACAATGACGTGAATTTCCCCGGGCATGTGTACCTGCTTCCAGACGTGGAGGCGTGGTGAAAGCAGGGCGTGAGACAAGGTGTAGGGTGTCGCATAGTAAGGCAGAGGGCCAAGCCGACGGTAGTTTCAAATTGCTGGTACTCGGTGCCCTTCTGTTGTGGTAGGGTGGTGTGGTGAACACTGCTTTCAGCAAGACCGAAGTAAAAAGCCAGGCGCTCCCGAGCTCGAGGTGGTATTGTCGATATCGGCGTTGCTGTTGGGGTACCGGTACTTTGGGTTGTGATGACGGCCCAGCGCCGAGAAGGATCTCCCCAATGGTTTTTGAGCTGGTAGCATTGCCGTACCCCGGGGACCCTCTTTAGCGTCCCCTCCAACAAAGTCACTGCCAATGAAGTACCCACAAGTTCGGCTAAGGGAAACATAGTTGGGAATGACTAATTCAATTGGCTTGTAGTTGAGCTTCCCGCTTTCTCTGGCTTTCTCTCTTGTGTGCGTGTGCGTGTGCGTGTGCATATCTGGGACAAGGGTCCAGTTCAGTTCAGTCCAGTCCAGTTGTCCCACGCAAGAAAAAAAAAAGGAAAAAAAAGGGAAGGGAAAACAAAAAAGGAAAAGCAGTACTACTGCCTAGTAAGTTACCCAAAGGAACCCACACCCGGACGGGAGCTTCCTCACAAAAATTTGAATGAGTCGATACAATCCCCGCCGCCGCTGCTAATCAGTTGCTTGTTGCTATTGCTAACAGCACCTCTCACCCACCACCACCACCACCACTACCACCACAACCACAACCACAACCACAACCGCTGTCTTTTTTTTTTCTTTCCCCCCCTTCTTTCTTTCCCACTTGGACAGTTTCTAAACCTGTTCAACTCCTTCTGCTACTTCCACTTGACTCGAACCGCCCACTTCTCTTTCTCGCACTTGGGAGAGTTCAATTGCGACGAGGTAAGTAGCTGCAGTAGCTGAGTAGCCAAACGAGTATGGCTTCTTGTCTGTCCGTTGCCAGTCTGTAGTCTGTGACTATCCCTGAACACCCCCAGCTACTCAACTGGCATGTTCGGGGCGGGCTGGCTTACTGACAGACGGACTGACACCCGCTCCGTTTGGTCTGCACTTGCAATCCGTTCTTCGTCGAGGGAAAACCCACACCAGATAAAGGAAATGGCTGCTGACATCTTCCCTCGCTCAGATATCTTCAGAGCAGTTGAACAAGAACGGAATTGCAAAACTTACCTCGCCTGCGTATAACCATCCCTCCTCTCGATCGTCACAATGTCCGCCAAGTCCATCTCCGAGGCCGACGGCAAGGCCATCATCAACTACCACCTCACTCGTGCTCCCGTCATCAAGCCGAGTCCTCTGCCAAAGCCCGCCACCCACAACCCTCCTCCCAGACTAGCCTCGCTGTATTTCCCTGAAGATGTCGATGTCAACAGCGTCCTCGACCAGGCCGAGGTCACGTATCCGTGGCTGCTTCACTCAGGCGCCAAGTTCGTTGCAAAGCCCGACCAATTGATCAAGAGACGAGGCAAGAGTGGTCTCCTGGCTCTGAACAAGACCTGGCCCGAGGTTAAGGCCTGGGTTGCCGAGCGCGCTGGCAAGAAGCAGAAGGTCGAGCACACCGAAGGTGTCCTGCGCCAATTCCTTGTCGAGCCCTTCGTGCCCCATCCTGACGGAACCGAGTATTACATCAACATCAACTCTGTCCGAGATGTGAGTTGTCCCTCTTGATCTGACGCTCCGTTATTATGCCTCGTCGTCCCGTGAGTTCCCATCAGCAGACCGTCTGGGTGGGAATGGCAAGCAAGTGCATCGCCGGGTAAGTGCACAAGAAAAGTGTCTTGTTGCGGCTGAGGATGAAAAATGCATTGCATACACTTGACGAGCAAACAGGTGTTTTGGCACGGATTTGGGAAATTTGGGTGTTGTCAAGAGCAATTGTGTGCAAAGTCGAGTCATGTCGTGGTGCCGCCCTGTTTATATTGCCAATGCGGGAATGCTGCGCTCACGGACGAACGGAGGCTAAACCACATTACAAATGCCCTCACACCCACTCCACTGATAGCCCACTTACCGAGATGAAACACCCTGCACCAGAGATTGCAACGCTCCCTTTGCACGTGGCAAGTCTTGCCTTGCAAAAACATAGGCACATGTCTTGTTTCCATAACGTATTGTCTCGATAATGCGAAGATAATTGCTGACCGTGCTTCCGCTACAGGGTGATTGGATTCTCTTCACCCACGAGGGTGGTGTCGACGTTGGTGATGTCGATGCGAAGGCCGAGAAGCTCCTGATCCCCGTTGACCTGTCGCAATACCCATCCAACGAGGAGATTGCCAGCACGCTGTTGAAGAAGGTCCCTAAGGGTGTTCACAAAGTCTTGGTCGACTTCATCACCCGTCTGTACGCAGTCTATGTCGACTGCCAATTCACCTACCTCGAGATCAACCCCTTGGTCGTCATCCCCAACGCAGATGCCACTTCTGCAGAGGTTCACTTCCTGGATCTAGCTGCGAAGCTGGACCAGACTGCCGACTTTGAGTGTGGTGTCAAGTGGGCAATTGCCCGCGCTCCCGCTAACTTGGGTATCACTGCTGTCTCGTCGGCCGGTGACAAGGTTAGCGTTGATGCTGGCCCTCCCATGGAGTTCCCTGCCCCCTTCGGTCGCGAGCTCTCCAAGGAGGAAGCTTACATTGCTGAGCTGGATGCCAAGACTGGTGCTTCTCTCAAGCTGACCGTCCTGAACCCCAACGGCCGTGTCTGGACTCTGGTCGCCGGTGGTGGTGCCTCGGTTGTTTATGCTGATGCCATCGCTTCTGCTGGGTTTGCCGACGACTTGGCTAACTATGGCGAGTACTCTGGTGCTCCAACCGAGTCGCAAACATACTACTACGCCCGCACTGTTCTAGACCTAATGCTGCGTGCACCCTTGGATTCCAAGGGCAAGGTCCTGTTCATCGGTGGCGGTATTGCCAACTTCACAAACGTAGCATCTACCTTCAAGGGTGTCATTCGGGCACTGCGCGAGTATGCTAAGCCACTCATTGAGCACCAGGTCCAGATATGGGTTCGACGTGCCGGTCCTAACTGGCAAGAAGGTCTGAAAAACATGAAGGCCGCCACACAGGAGCTGGGTCTGGACGCTCACATCTTCGGCCCGGACATGCACGTTTCTGGTATTGTGCCTCTTGCCCTTGTCCCCGGCCGGTTGGCGGAGAGCACAGTACAAGAGTTCCAGGGTTAAGTAGGACAGCGGTTCCAGAGGTTCGCAGTCTCTCTCAAGGGATGTGGAAAGCGAGTAGATGAACAGAGATGATTTCATGGTCTTATGGGAAGATCACACATGTTTGTGCACGTTGGGGGTAGATATCCGGATCCATGTAGTTCAGCTCTGGCCATGAGCATTGAGCCGGGAGGAACGGCTGGTATAAGTGGTTCTAGAGGCATGGCCGTGAGCCCAAATCAAACAATAGACTGACTGTAATATGATTTAGTGACTGCGTGCTACTTTGTATATTCGTCTCCTGACTTTAGCATGTCGGTACAGTTTAAATGGGTATTGAAAACCTAACTAGAGACTTCTCCACTCGAGCAGGGCTTTCCATGTGACCAACGGGAATCCTGTTTCCTAGGCAAGCGATCAGTTACAATTCGTCTGCTACCAACAACATCTGCTCCTGAAGCCTTGAGCATCATAAACATCTTGTGTATATCACAACTTTCTACCGCGGGATATGCTTTACTAGCGTTAGTCGAATAACTGGCAAATTAGATCACATGGCTAAATCGACGCTTACGTTACTTGAAAAGGGTGGGCTTGTTCATGTACGAAGGGACCCGAAAGCCGCAGAAGTGTAATACTGACTTCATTATGATTCGATCTAGCAAGTATACTAAGTTAGGTACAGCTTATCATACAAAGCCACACTACGTAGGGGCCAGGTAGTTCGTCGATTTGATAGTACTACGGCGAGTAAGATAGCGAGTGTGAAGTTGGGCTCGGGAAATGAATTGGGATATTAGAATAATAGGATTAGACTTGGCTATCATGTAGACACCATTGTGTTGAGATGAGACGAAGATGGGAGGATGGTATAAGTGTATTAGTTCAAGGCAAGTCTAGATAGGAGGGCTTCGCCCTCCTATATATGTAGATACAGGTGGCAAGAGTCGTATAGACCCATATTTCAGCACATTGAAGCTTTGTAGTTGGTTGCTTGTGCTTCTCCTCCCTTTCCTGGAAAGAAGATGCAGGTACATGTAGATACATAGGTAGGTATGCAAGTAGGTTAGGTATCACTGAAAACACAACACAGGGACTCGCATTTATAACCCTCTGCCCACTATGCTGGTATCTTCTCTCTTTTGTTTTTGTTTTTGTTTTCTCTTGATACCCCTGTATCACCATATTCATGTCAATTAACCAATAAAGAAAAGGGAGTTGACTAAGAGAAAACTATTATTCTTTCCGCTTTTTCTCTCTATGTATAGTATCAAACCAACTAGGCTTCCCAAATGTGCGTACTTATGTTCGAATGCTTGTATGTAAAACAGGTATTATGTCGAGCCATAAAACCAATCAACCAATAGAGCTCCTTGTTTACTCGTATGTGTAAGTAACTAAACCAACCCAATGCGAACCAACCTAGCCATGATCGTCTTCATGGATATGCATACGAAAACACTAATACACAGACTTTCTCTCTCTCACTCTCTCATTCTCTGTTTGTCCCCCCTTCCATTTCCTTCCTCGTCCAACCAATGCAAAATTTAATAGGAGAAAAAAGTTTTTATACCAACTCTACACCAATAGCATCCCCACCTTTTGTCTTTTATCATCCTCTTCTCCCCTCCCCTCCCCTCCCTTCCCTTCCCTTCCCTTCCCTTCCCTTCCCTTCCCTTCCCCGTAGCGTCATCGCGCAAGCGATTTAAACACCGCCATTTAGGGAGACGGCCGCGATGCCAAACTACAGCATCAAAACCCCCGCGACGAGCGCAAAGCTCACCGTGAGCAGGCTGCTCGCGACCCCGGCCGGCGACAGTGGACCATCCGCCGCCGCAGACTCATGATTGTCATCGCCATCGCTGTCCCCGTCCGACGCTGTCGAGGGCTCCGCCGTCGCGCCCACGCCTTGAGACTTCATGGCCGCGGTCTCGCATGCCGTCGCGTTGGCGACGCCCAGGCCCGTGCCCACCTGCCTGCCCAGCGTGGCGACCACGGCCTGCGAGTCGCGCACGGCGAAGCTCGCGCTGCCGTCGCCCGCGACCTGGACGGTCTCGTCGCTGTTACCGGTCGAGCTGGTGGGCGTGCCGTCGCCGCTCTCCTCGAAGCTGAGCCCGTTCCAGGTCGTGCCCTGCGTGGCGTCGGCGCCGGCGCCGGTGAGGTACGCGAGGTGCAGGGTCTGGCCCGCAAGGGAGGTCGGGAGCTGCAGCCGCACAGTCAGCGAGGGCTTGTCGGCATCCGAGACGGAGGAGTTGGCCGGCTGCGCGTTGATGACGACTACCGAAGCGAGCGCGCCGCTCTGGTACACAGCGTATGCGCGGGCGAAGTCGGCGTAGTCCGCCGGGGGAGATTGCAGCGATATCGGCGAGACCTGCGCCGCGCACGAGGGGCCGACGATCTGGTCGAAGGCGGCGACGCCGTAGTAGACGGGGCGCACGAAGGGCGAGCGCCCGTACATGGTGACCGGCTGCCACGCGCTCGCGTTGCTGTTATCCGTCATGTGTAGTTGCACCGACTCGATGCCGAGACCGGCTGTGTAGAGCAGGAAGTTGAGCGTCCACAGCGCCGTACCGAACACGTCCGTCACGCCCGCGAGACCCACCGGCCCCACGATACCCATCTCGCGCAATGCGTAGGGGCGTCCTGTTTCCGCCGCCTGACGCACCTGCTCCTCCCACGCGGCGAATTGATCCTCCGTCGTAGAGAGTGTCATGAGCCGCGACAGCGTGAGCTCGTACGTCGACACCCCGATGTAATAGTAGTAATCGTGCTGGTTCCAGCTGGCAAGAAACGTGTTGTTGTCGCCCGAGCCGGATCCACCCGCCGGCGGGCCCTCGATCCCGAAACCGGTCAGGTCCGAGATCTCGAAGTCGGTCCCGATGGTCGACGCCGTCGCGGCGGCCTCGAAGAAGGCGGCGCCGACGCCGTTGGGGCTGAGCACGCGCTCCCACAAGGCCTGCGCGCGGTCGCGCCACTGCTGGGTGTACGCGGCGCCGCCCCAGCTCGCGTCGCCTGCGCGGAACCCGTTCTGCAGGTACAGGTCGGGCTCATTGCCGATCTCGAAGGAGACGAGGCGCAGGTTGCGGCAGCGCGCGAGCACCTGCGCCGCCATGTCGGCGATGCGCTCGGCATAGTCGTCAGCGTTATACGCGAGGTTCAGGCCCCACGTGATAGGCGTGCCCTTGGGCAGGCGGTCGGCGGCCTCGAAGTACCGCGGCCCGACGATCATGCTGTCCCACTTGATGGCGCCCTGGCCCGTCGCGTCCGGATTGGGCTGCCAGCCCCACGCGTCCTGCGACTCGGAGTACACCATGTAGTCGGCCGTGTTGCCGCCGAGGCGCACGTGCGGTGGGTAGCCCGTATAGCTCTCCAGATTCCCGAGCAGGTTCAGCGTCAGCTGGTTCGGCTGCTCGCGCCCGACGAATGAGAACAGGTTCGACGGCTCGATGCCGAATCCGGCGAACGAGGGGCTGACGGGGCCCGAGGTGCCGTCCGGCGGGGTGGCCGGGGGCGAGAGCGTGATCGAGTCCCCTGATGCTGATGATGCTGCTGTGACGAAGATCCCGATCGCTATTATGACGGGCGCGGAGAAGAGGACATGATTGCGAATGGCCATTGTCATGGGCTGGCCTTAGCCGTCTACTTGGTTCTTTGTCGTTAGATCGTTGTTTGCTTTTCTGAGAGGGGGGGGAAGGGGGGAGATGTTGTGTGTCTGATTATATAGAGAAGGAGGAGCAAGGTGAGAAACGAGAGACTATCTCTAGCCACCAAAACTGAAGAGGTTTGGTAGGTGAGTAAGTAGTGTAGTATGAGAGAAGCTGGCCTGGACCGGATAACGATGCAAAGGTGAGGCAAGAATGAGTGAGTGAATGAACGGATGCTATGCTGTGAGACCCAGAAAGACAGCCCCCCCCTTTTTGCGACCGGCGACCGTCACTACCATTGAAAGGGAAAGGCAGGTCAGAATTTCTGCAATTGAAGTGCAAGAATATATGAGGGAAACAAAGACCTCAGCTTTCGATTTAGATTTGTATTGAACGCGGGGTGCGACAGTCCATATCAACTTACCTAAATGAATTGACCTTGTTTGTTCATGTTGGCTCTTTGTAGCGTGTTTAATGTGTCGACATGACGTTTTTAGTATGTAGGTTTATATCGAGACTCGCAGCTAACGGGCCAAAGGTGCAAGGTTGCTTGCTCCATACAATGTAGGTACCTCTATACCTACACGTACGTTGGGTTTCGTCATATTGAACTAGGTTTTCCTTCAACTCCGACATGTCGACCTAAATGTGACAGGTGGAATCGAAAAGTGAAGGTCCACTGCTTCATGTTCAATATTAACTAAGTAGACTAGCCTAGCGAGACCGGGTGTGATCGCCATTTCAATTCATTTGGAGATATACTTCCCTGATTCATTGTCCCACCCCCATTAACAAGATTTCACTAACATCCATGCGATCACTCACCCCCTCCAACCTTACTACGTGTGCATATGTAGGTATACCTGTCTGGTAGCATCTATGTGAGTTCCCGCTGCATGATGCCATCTAAAATTTCTGTCTAACATAAACACTGTTCTCGCGTCATGCTTCGCGACATTTACGACCTGATACAAATACGCAGGAACAAGTGGCTGAGAGACAAGCCTGAGAACTTATAGACTTTCCGCGGCATCGGGGGTATCCTATCCTGCGATCTAAAGAGAAAATTTATACGTTTGTTTGGTTTGTTCTATAACTGAAGGTAGGCATGGTGGATATATTAATTCTGTCTCTGTGGGAATATCTGCCAGATACTATACTCTCTGCTCTTGGCAACACCTCTTCACTTCCTCAGAATGGCATACAATGCTTCTTCGAACTTCCTGCCGAGGCCATTACAGATGGGATCGCCAAAGGGCTTCAAGTGGAACGCCCAGAGCGAGCAGAGACCGACCTCCTGGTCAATATTCTACAAAGAATATAACGAGTCATAAGCTTCTCTTCAAATACTATCAGATCGCGTATGGGATGGGGATTCACAAAACTTACCCAGACAATATTCGGAAACCCGCTCCAGGATAGGTTGCCTTTTCGTCGCCAATGGTCCCCGTCGCAGTCGTCGAGAGTCACTAGCCCGCCCACGCTATGCGACTTCCTGGTCTCTAGTGGCACGGGTGCGCCAGGCCACCACTACCGGAACTTCTCACAGTACGCCGCGAGCCCGTCTTCCGCCCGTGGCGTCAGCATCGGCTCGAACAGGAGCCTCCGCGTCTCGGGCCGGAGGAGCTTCCCGTCATCCGAGAGGATGCTCCACAGCACTTTAATGTACGCACCGGGGGTGGTGAAGATACCCTGCCCGCCGTGGGCATCCCGCGGGTCGCTGTGCCAGTATTCCTCATCCTGGTACCGGAGCCTGCCGGTCTCGGCGTCACGGACTGTCGTGTCCCCGCGGCGTATCTGCGTGCTCGGGTGCTTTTGCAGCTCGAACGTCATGTCGTCGGCGCTAATTCCGAGCGGCGTCGCGATGTGCTGCTGCAGGAACTCTTCCGTCGGCACCCCGCTCGCACGCTGAACTAGTCGCGCCGCCCAATCTATGCCCGGACCGTACGCAAAATCCGTGCCCGGGTCGAACAGGAGCGGGTACCCGAAGTTCTGATCAAGCGTGTCGTAGCCTTGGTCTATCTCGAGCCCCTGGTGCTCCCGGTAGCGATGCAGGAGGGGGAAGGTAAGCGTGTAGGCGATGCCTGAGCTGTGGGAGAGCAGATGCCTAGATATATGATTAGGAAGGCCATAATCCCATAGAGGGGAAACTGAAAGAAATTCTGATGCGGGCACTCCAAAAGTTACCTTAGAAGTATAGGGGACTTGGGATCGCGCTCAACGGGCTTGCCCACGTCGTCGAAGCCCGTGAGCACCTTGAAAGCAGCGCCCTCTGGTAGAAGTTCCTCAATGCTTTGTTCCAAGCTCGCTAGCCCCGTTCGACGCACTGGAGGACCATGATCGATGTCACGAGCTTGAACATGCTGGCGAAACGCATTGGCGTATCCACGGTCATCGGCGGACGCTTTTCAGGCGCCTCCTCGCGGACGCTGCGGACTCCGTAACATCGCGAGACGTTCACTTTGCTTATTTATACGGCTTATGAGCTCGTGATTGACCTCCCTGTAAATGTGGCGAGGAAGAGGGGTTCTTTGGTGTGTAGTAATAAGTAGGGCCCCGGGGGGGGAGGTAATCTCGTACCTGTGAGATCTTTGGCGAGGAGCACCGCCCCGTGGATTCGGCCATCTGAAATGGCCTCCTGGAATAGTTTGTCAACTTGCTCCATCGCGAATAGCTTTCGGGTTTTCTGTGCAAGCACGAAGTAGTCCGAAAATGTAAGGAAAAGTAGGCAGGCGAGAGCTAAAAATAATTGCAGTACTGGCGGGTTTACAGGTGCAGCTTTACTGACTTTCGTGCTACGAGTTACGCAGAATGGTAATTTTAGATGGCGGAGTGCTCACGCAAATAGTCTGACTAGGTAGTTGAGGAGACTGACGGCTTCCGACTCCGAACATGGCTGGCTAAGACAGGTATTAATAATAATCTTACCGTGCCGTACAGTTAAGCTATCATGGATAATTATCCCCGATCATAATTTTATGTATGAGATTGATCGAAAATGACCTTATCAGCGATTTTCGAATTCAACCATGGTATTTTTGTGACAAAACTTTGGTGTGCTGAGATAGGTATTGTTTTTAGGAAAAACGTGTTATGTGCCTTAGCTTAGTGAGGCTTATATTTCAACAATAGGTGTCAAGAGGGTAGCGGTCAGGGACAGGTACAAGGCATCCCGTAACCTTCATGTACATAATGGACAAGTCCTCCCACACACTCTAGACAGCTTCTCTTCTAATCAAGCAACCTCATAACCCTGTATTTCAACACGTAGCAGCATCTTAGAAAACTTTCACGGAATCAGGATCAATTCAATATTCTGTTTCTTTCTGAGTCAACTTCAAAAAGATGTGTCTCGCGCTGAATATGAGACTACTGATCTGACCGTCCTAGAACTGAAACTTAACGATGGGTAGAGGGGCTCCCGATATAATTAGGTTAAGCCATGATTCCTATACACGAGGGCCTTCGCCAAATTGAGAGTAATAACTATGGAAAAGAAGCTGCCGTCATTATTGGCGATCCTTTCAATGTGTATATACAATACCGTCACCTACCCGACGAGGTTTTGAAAACACTACCAGGCGAATTCAACAACAACTTCAATTTATTTCTCCTATACATTGATTAGATCCTGCTGCCTTGTACTCTGTATTATATTATACTATATTAACCCAGTCCCAGAATCGTCACGGTTATAATTCGATTGCTTTGCTTTGTCGCAGTCATTGCTTTTAAACAGCTTAACAGAGTGTTCATTTAGTATGGTGGGTTAATGTTAACAAGACCATCTCTCAGGGTAATATTAAAGGTAATTAGTAAAGCATGCTGGAATTATTATCTTTCAAGATTATTTAATCTATATATCGTCAAATATGGGCTAAATATAACCCATATAGTGATTATTGAACTGTGGCTAGGACCATGTATCGTGAACATATACACCTTGCCCATAGCCATATGAGGAGATAAGGGGCGAACGCGTACCGCGTTCACGTACAGTTTATAATTATCATATGTATCTTGGTATGGTAGCTATAGTGAAAAGGACAAGGGGAATTTATTGATCTTGGTTTAATGCATAGAGTAATAGCGTGTAATTCAACGTGCGTACTTCCTTATGCCTCTGAAAATTGAAAAAAATGCATCGCGAATATATATACACGTATGACGAACCACGTGATTCGTCAGCCTCTGTACTCGCTCACTCTGAGCCCGACAACATTACGTTCGGGATTTAAATGCTATATGTATGTACATATAGAAATGGGTTAAATTATCACATTAGTCTTCCAAAACCGTAGAGAAAGTAAGATAATTCCAACTATAAACACTTCGGGATTGAAAATGGTTCTAGTGGGCCAGATACCTAGCCAGGATATCACTTTTAAGCTAGAGCACTCATTATCTCTTCGAGAGGATCAAGTATCTTTTGCATAAATTCAACATGTTTGATATTGCGATCTCCTGGCAAGCTGAGACACCACTGAACCACTCGCTGATATCTCTCTCCTACTCTCTGGCGTATATTCGGGGCAATCCAGAACAGCTCTTGAGCCCAGCTAGTCGGATTGCCTCTATCAATTCGCCCGGCCACTTCTGAAAGTGGCTGCCAAAAGCCGAGCTCGAGAAGCACGACACCCAAGCTGTATACGTCATGCGCCTTATTATATCTCGTGATGTTATCTGCCTGGAGTCTGGCTGGGTGTTGGAAAATGTCAAAATCCCATATATCCGTCGGCAACTGGCTCTTCCCTCGGCTAAGAGCATTCTCCTTGTAAGTTACCGCGTCTGCACCGCGTATCAGATCGAATCCCATTAGATATGCCTCATCTGTCGTGCTGGGGGGAACAGTCGCCCCGCATTGGGTATTGTATTTTCGAAGAATAACAATGCTGCGAGATGTGATGTTTTTATGGCAAAAGCCTGCAGTGTGGAGGAAGAAGACGGCCTCCGCAAGCTTGTAGGCGACCTTGATGCGTTCGTTAAGGGCAGTCTCTATTCCAGGAAACGAGTCGTACTTGATAAACTCCTGCAGGGTCATCATGGAATCGACATGGTGAGGCGGGACCTGAGCAAAGAAAAACTGCCTGGCGTCGGGATGGTAGAAGTAGTAATTAACCTTGAGAATCCGAACGTCCGTAGAGGGGTCTAGACAGTTCAGTGCGGCAGCAAGTTTGCCCATATCTGATACGAGCGTCTCAAAACCCGGCGTTCCTGGAGAAATTTTCGGCGAAACTTCTCTGCTGGAGAAAATGATCTGCTTATCATCATCGTGGAACGGAAGTGAAGAAATATCGCCCATCTCCCGAATTTTGGAGATGAGTTCCTCTGGGGTTCTTAACATCATTTCCCTGGCTCGTAACAGCTTGGCGGCCAACGAAAGTGTGAGAAATTCTTGTAGTCTACAACCGCTCCTGAGAACTGTTGATTGATGGGTATGATTGCTTTTGCTGTAAGCAGCGGAGATGGAAACCCTCACATCTCTTGGTAGGCTCAAAACCCGCAAATGTAACCTCTCTGTCCATTCGTGGATCTCCCTTTCCATTTCTTGTATCTGAGACCGTCTCGCTATCCAGGTGGCCATGTTCACGGTATGCTGTAGCCAGCCCCTATGTTCAATCTTGCG
This sequence comes from Biscogniauxia marginata, assembly GCA_022695795.1. Classification (NCBI taxonomy): domain Eukaryota; kingdom Fungi; phylum Ascomycota; class Sordariomycetes; order Xylariales; family Xylariaceae; genus Biscogniauxia; species Biscogniauxia marginata. Next base: position 6,774 of record MU404154.1, on the reverse strand, counting down.
AAGATTCTTGTGGACTTTTGTTACAAGGCGATTGAGATACTCAGACGTCCTTCCGAGCAGGTCTTCGTCCTCAGGCGCCAAGTCCTGGTCATTTTCGCAAACCCACCCCTCAGCGAATCTCTCCTGAGCCTCTTTCAACGCTTGAAGGTCCCATTCGAAACGCGCTTTGAGAGATTTCGCATCAGATGAGAATTCACTACAGGCTGCAAGGAACTTGATAACTAAAGTGCCGGCGGCAACAGTAGTGCTAAAGATATCCATGTGAGAAGTTATTACACCTAACTTATACTTTTTGGGCTGCCACGCGTTGCCTGGACCAGTTCTTAAACATAGTAGGGAAAATAAATTACTATGATGCCCCTTCGATAACGAAAACTTCTAATCTTTGATTGCATGTTTGGTTAACACAGCTGCTACTCAGTTGACAAGGAAGCTGGAAATGGACGGTCTCCCAGCTATCCAAGATTCCCATAGCAATATTCCCCACCTATCAGCTACAAGGTACAGCCAGATACTTCATATTAGCAGATGCGTCTTACGATGATATTACATTGATTGGTTTGCAATCATAGTACATGGCCACACGTTACATTGCCAACTCATAAATGTAATATGTCATGAGAACCTGGATTAGGATTGTGATCTCGATTGGATCTACCGATAGGCTACCCCTGGACCTAGAACTAGGTATTTAATGTATTGCACGCTGTAATAGATTTGTCATGTGGCATAGAAGTTTGAAATTGACGTGTCACTTTCCATAATAGTTACTTGTTGGCTGAGTGAGACGGGAAGATAAGAAATCTCGGATACAACCCAATCAAGATTGCATACTCTACAGCACCATCTAATCTCACCTACAGAGAGATACATCTCTGTATACCATAGGACATGTAAGCTTTTGTGTCGAGCACCTTGCCTATCAAGGTCTAGGCACAGACGTTTTCCCGTTCGAGGCAGATCTACTGAGCTGAAAAAGCAATAAATTTAGAGACCTAGGATTAAATGGACATGTCCGAAGCTTCACAGGTTTCTTGGGGGAAGGACAAATCAGCTTGAACGGGGGATTCACCCCCCATCTGGTAGAAACGCGAGTACTATACAGGTCTGATGTTTATGTGAACCACCCACGGCAAATCTGTTGGTATGTTCGATGTCTGCATGTATAAGCGAGGTTGGAAACATGAGGTTATCCGTGGAAGGGAACACGTAATACATTGATTGATGCCAACTACATAGAATCTGTCTCCTGTAAAAGAGGTCATAGTATAGAAATGCTTGCGTGTTTTCATTAACCTAATTTAAGTGATTTCTGCTAAGGTACAAATGTCTTGTGATGCGGCTCTGCTCACAGTTTAACGCGGGGATCTCGGCTCGGACCGCCTTGGAGGATCCTAGAGGCCCACTAGGATCTATCGAAGGCCAATACTATTAAGATCAGAAAAGAGAAAATAAGTAGAGTGGTATCAATACGTACATGAATGCTAGGCACATGTGCTTCGGGTGGCCCAAAAAGTCTATTCCTAATCATAAGCCCTCATCGGTCTCCGAAGCGTGCATCTAATTGGGGGTTCTAGGAAAAAGAAAAGAGGAAGAGTATGTAGATATGTTGTAAGATGGGCGAAAGGGGGGTCACTCATACCCTGGACAATACGTCCCTACGACACCACGACACCCTTCTATTGATTCTCAAATTCCCGATAAATGTCAAGACTAGGAGTCTCGGAGGTCTCTCGCGCCGACGAGGCTGCGGGTGCTAAAATGCCTATCTAACTGACTAAGTACGTATTTGAATGTTGATACTAAAAGCAGTGTGTACTAGGTGTAATGAAGCGCCCAGTATACACACAGGTAATAATGTAGTTGTTGCATGATGAACTATAAACATAGCTACCTTCAATGACTGGTATTTTATATGCTAACTGCCTGTTTTGCCTACTGAGCAGCATGTAACTGCATTGCCCCTACCTATTGATCTTCGCACATCGCTTCTCCTGGAGGCTCAACTCCCAACTCCTTTCAGGATGCCGAACTCCTAACGCTAGGTATATAGCTCAAATAATTCTCTCTATAAAAGTATATTAGGTACCCATTTTTCCTGACCTAGAACCAATAATACACACTTCAGATACAGCGGAACATCTTACTACCACCTAGATACAGACCAGATCAGTTATCAGTAGGTGCGTTGCACAACCCATTAAGCAACAACAGGGACTTTATATGGCGGGGGTTGGTTGTAGGCACTACTACCTCACTGCAGTTGTTGCCTGCCTCTGTTCGTGCAGTTCGTGGCGGCTGATAATAAGTAATGGTGTGTGTAGGTGTATGTATCGGTAAGAGTCGGCAGGCAGGTCAGCAACGAGGCTGTCGAAGTAGCTCATTCTAACATTGGAACTTCACAGTTTTTTTCCTCTGCAGCTTGATTATATATAACCTACCCTACGACCACTCATGCTTCATTTCATGGATGGGTCATTCCCCCTCCCTTCTCACAGCATCCTCAAGTTCCCTGGAAAGAAACGTATTCAGACGCTTCATTAAGAGGCATTAGAGACCTGACGTCTTTGTGTCTTTCTTATTCTCGCACAATTTCGACCCCTCTTCTGAGCTTCATTTAACCTTCATCATAATCTTCATCATGGCAAACAATTTGCTCGTCCAATTCCAAGATATTGGATACAAGGAATACAGCAGTTCAGAAGATATTCCTTTCAAGCTTGACGCTGAATCGATAAACATTGGCTGGGCGGACACGACGGTGATGCCTATCAAACCCGTACCGGAAATGATGACAGAACTCAATTCCAAACTCATAGTGAAGAAGATTTGGGCACCGGCTGGCCAAGAGACCAATGACGGTATCAAGCGTGCGATTCTCAGAGAAGCCAGATGTCTCCACTACGCTCATCATCGACATGTTATCAGATTTGAAACGGTATTTTTCGTCTCCGAGAGCAAGCCATATATGGGGATTGTCATGGATCGTGCAGAGGAAGATATAGTGAGCTATCTCGAAGCCAAGAGGAATCGCTCGGAGATGTCGCAAATGTGCGGCTGGTTTAGTTGCCTCGCAAATACCGTGGCTTAGTAAGTTAATTTTGTTGTTATTTATTGCTTCTAATAACCTGGCTCTGGAGTAGAACCTGCATATTCTGGCATTTTGTATGGGCTTTTGCTCCCGAGACATGTTTCATGGGTTAAAGACAGTCCAAGTATAGTAATTACTAACTTCTTTTTCTGCAGTGTCCATGGGCTTGGTATCACACATCGCGATATTAAGCCACCCAATATCCTGGTAAAACATGGGAAAGTCCTGCTTGCGGACTTCGGCATATCCAAGCAGGGGCTTGTAGGAACACTCCCAACGACGGAACCTAACATGCCACGTGGGCGTACCCGCCATTACGCAGCTCCTGAAGTCGAGGACGGAAGTACCCGAGGCCGATCAGCCGATATATTCTCCCTCGGCGCAGTGTTTCTCGAAATACTTGTTGCTCATTCTTATCCAGAAGAGCGTGTTCAGCTTAACAAAGCAAAAGTTTTCGAGCGAGATTATTCATATGGTAAACGACTGAATGAGGTGCAGAACTGGATGGATGGCTTAGAGAAGAGGAAAATAGGTATTGATAAACCCTGGCAAGGAATGGTTCTACGCCTTTGCCGGGAAATGATGAGTAAAGATCGCGACGAACGCCCCAATATTGAGAAGGTCTTCAAGATCATAATATCTGAGCCGCTTCCTGACAAGTTGCTTGCTCCATGTTGCGTACACATGGGGGAAGACGATGATCCGACTGACCACAAACGGTTAATTGAGGCATGCAGAAATGGAAATGAGCCTGAAGTCAATAGGCTCCTTGAACAAAAAGTCAAACCGAACACTATAGGAGCCATACACCAAGCATCAGCACACGGCTTTGGAAACATTATTCTAGCTTTGCTGAGACATCGTACTGACGTTAACCTACGAGATCACTGTGGCCAAACAGCACTTCATGGTGCAGCTGGGTATGGTCATGAAGCTGCGACTAGAATTCTTCTTGACAATCATGCAAAGGCAGATTTAAAGGACGATGAGGGGCGGACACCTCTCCTCTACGCGTCTGGGCACGGGTGTTCAGGGATAGTCAGGAAGCTTCTCGCGCATGGAGCTGATATCACGATCCAAGACCAAAATGGGCAGATGGCACTTCATTTTGCAGCGAAAGGGAGGGTGCAAGATCAATCCAACCACGAGAAAGTAATTCAAATTCTTCTGGAGCATGGTGCTGATAAAAAAGCAAGGGATAAAAAAGGGAGACTACCACACGAGTACGCAGAGCGCAAAAGCTACCACGAAAGGGTCAGGCTATTGGGTAACAATGCCCCTAACACAGTTTTGGGTCCCGATTCATTAACGGAGCTCAGCAGCAAAACAGTAGGGGGCCTTTCTCAAATCATCCAACCGCCACGCCAGTACTCTGATGCGGATATAAAGGAAGTATCTGGTCAACTCAAAAGCTTACACCCTGGCTGGGAGAAACTCGCGAAAATCTATATTGTGCTGAAAATCATCATGCAACCGGACTACGATATCACGGGGGTTCTCAACAGATTCCTAGAAAAGAATCTCACGGATTATCGGCTCCCTTTCCGGGAAGACGAACTGGTTGAAGTTATTAATAGCCCTGGCGCTCCTGCTAGATTCGTTAGGGAGCAATCGAAGGTCATAAGTGACAAGTATCACTTCCCCAAGCATGGCGAGCACTGCGATATGCGCGATGAATGCAAGGGAAATCTTGAGGATGCGGAAATCCCAGGACAGGAAGACTCTGGAAAAGTCTACAGAATCAGAAGCAGGGACACGAATCAAGTGTATGCTCTCAAGCCTACTAGTTGTAACAAGCGAAGGACTGGAGAAGAGCTAAGCTTGTTGCAGCGAAAATACCTCGAACCCGGGATATCCCAATGACCCCCACCCACCAGAAAAGGCGCTCGACGAGATTCCAATTGAAGAGCATACCTCCATCGCGGCTATCGATTGGTCTAGCGAACAAGTAAGCCTGTTCCGTTTCTACCGTCTTCTAACTTAGAGATATCATCCATTAACATGTCATTTTGCTTGAAACGCAGCGGCTGTACATTCAGGGTCAGACAAATAATTATTTCTTGGTTGACCCTTCTACTTAAAAGCCCCCCGGAAGAGACAATAACTAAATTTAGTGTGTTTATAGGAACAGACGGGGGCATCCGCCAACTTACTCGCAGGCAGCACGATTCGTTTTGGGAGGGAGGAAGAACTCAAGACAAGATTGGTATAGGGAAGCTATGCAGTCCTGTTGCAGCGACTGCATGGCAGCAGACAAGCGGATATGGACAGCCAGCCGTACGTTCCAACTTCAAGATAATTTTACTATGATCGAGAACTTATACAATAACTCTCAGATTCGGGTCTACTTCCTCGATAAAGACAACTATATCCAGGAGCGGGCCTGGGATCCTGTGTCAGGATGGAATGACGGCAGGCTTAATTCGTATCGTATCAAAGCAGCACCATCCAGCGAACTTGCAGTGACTTCCTGGGGAAGCGGGAACATTATTCTCTGTTACCAGGACGATGATAGTACAATACGTATTCTCAACGGCTGGGCGCTCAGATCCCAGTGGAAACGAGGCACGACACTCGAACATGCAGCCCTCTTTTCTCCACTAGCAGTAGTCAACTTTGAGCATCTCGGACGCCGCGGACTCAGTCTCCTTTGCAAATTCAAGGATGAATCTTTCAAAGAGCTCTGCTGGGACAAGGTTGAAGATGAGAGAAGGGAGAACTCCGACTACTATATAGGAGGCTGTGAAATGCAGGCAGCCCCAGAAGTTTCTACTTCTGCGATCGCTGTCAAGCAAGTGGACCAAGGGATATTCATCTACTCCAGTACAGCCAAGGGCATTCACGAGAACAGATATAGAGGGGGTTGGTTGGGGTGGGACTCACAGGTCGGGAACGGAGCACCGATGAGATCCATTTCGACTATGCAGCTGGTGTCTAGATCAATTCGAGTTTATTCTGTAAAAGGGGCTAGCTTGGAGGAGGTTGTAGGCAAGGACAGGGATTGGATCCGGACGACTATCATGTCAGGGGTGGCTTGCCGCGGCGCGGAGTGCCCACGTCGAACGGAGTCCGCAGAGCACCCGAGACCACAGGACTCTACGTATTCTACGCTTGTTCCAGTGCGGCAGCCAACTGGGCGCGAGCTAGTATCGCAGCTCAAACAACCACCATCGGAGGAAAATCAGCAATCATTAGTACCTCCTACATCGACAACAAATCGTTCGACAGAATCTTCCGGACTGAAATTGCAAGATAAGCAGGTAGGAAACACTGAATTGAAACCCCAAATTCGCTCCCCCTTTAAAAGATTTCTATCGTTCTTTTGTCTCTGTTTATAGACGAGGAATGTTTGCATGGCAAAACGTGTTGGGATGGCTTGGTCAAACCAGATTGTAGTTCAGTTTAGTTTCATTTAGTTTATACAAAGTCTTATATGTTATAATTCAGACATCCTTAAGAATATGCGTCGTAGTGTAACTAATTTAAAAGATATTTATATCGATTTTATAATTTATTTAGACCTTAAAATAAGGAAATCGTGAAATCTTTTTATATTCCCTTATTTTAATAAAGTTAAAATGTCTTTCAATTTTTTAAAATAACTTTATTATTATTAAAACGTGTAAAAATTTATTTATTTATTTATTTATTTTAAGTTTAATCTTAATCATTGTTCAACCATA
>MU404153.1:0-160176 GCA_022695795.1 Biscogniauxia marginata | reverse complement strand
ATAAGTTATATAAATAAATAAGTTATATAAATAAATAAGTTATATAAATAAATAAGTTATATAAATAAATAAGTTATATAAATAAATAAGTTATAACGTATTATATAAGCAAGTAAATAAAACAAGCTTGCAAATAAAATGGTTTTCCATATAAAATCGATTTTTTCAAAAATTCATAACTTTACACGTAAAAGTCGGAAAAATCTTAAACCTTTTTTTTTAATTATATAATTATATAATTTAACTAAAATAAAAGGTTTAAAATTTTTACGATTTTTACGTGTAAAGTTATGAATTTTTGAAAAAATCGATTTTATATGGAAAATCAAGTGACTTACTTGCTTATATAGCCCACTCGCTTATAAGACATGTTACTTTTTTTATATTAAGTATTTAATTTTTTAAAGCGTGATTTAAATCGATTAATTTATTATATTTTTTAAATTAAAACCTTTTAAAATTAAAATAAAGAATTAATAATTAATAAAATTAATTATAACCTTTTAAAATTTAAATTATTAAATACTTTTTTATTTATTATATAAATACGTATATTATAACTAATTTAATTATATATATTATATTGTTTTCGTTTAATTATTACTTTTTTAAAAACTCTTTTTTTATTAATTATAATATTATTTTTTAACTTATAAAGTTATTTCTTTTTTTTATATTAAGTAATTTTTTTATTTATAATTACTTATTTTTAGTTTTATATCGCTTATTAAAAATATGGTTTATTTCTTAAAAATAAGTAATTTTATTTTATAATAAAAACATTTTATATATTAACATTAAAATAGTTTTTATAAATTAATTATAAATATTTATAATACTTATAAAAACACCTTACGAGTTATTATAAATGTTTTAATTTTAAAAATTTTTTAATTTATATTAAAATCGAGAGAAAATATACGTATTATTTGTATAAATATAAATAATAACGTACTATATAAGCGAGTAAACGAAATAAACTCGTAAACGAAATTTTATAGTTATTACACTTTTAATTATTAAAAATCATTTACGCCGCATCGAAATTAATTAATAATTATTATTATTTAAATCGTTTTATTTAGCTTTATACTTTAAAAACCAAATACATTTTTATATTAAATATTCGGTTTTTTAAAACTGTTACGAACCTTCCTTGTGTTGTGTTACGTGCGGGTTACGTGAACTAGAATAGGTCGTTGAATCATGGGTTGAGAATCCATGATTCAATAATTTAATGGATCATTAAATCATGGGTTAAGAATCCATAATTTAATGATTTAATGGATCATTAAATCATGAGTAAAGAATTAGTGATTCAATGATTCATAAGTTTTATATGAGGGAAGAATAAGTATAAATAGATTAGAATTTCCTATGTATCTAGTTATTCATTCTAGTTTTTTAGCTATCAATCTAAAACTATAGTCACTCTTTAATATTATAATAAAAATACCTTAAAACCTCTTTAACGAACAAAACATTATAAATCAATTAAACCAAATTTATCTCATTATTATTTATAAATCAAGAAAACCTAATACGTACTTACCTATAAATTCAATTAACTAGGAATATACAGGGAGGTTCGTCACATTTTAATAGTTCCTTGATTAGTGCTTGATATTAATTTAGAAAAAGGGACTTTTAGTTGAACAGTCCCAAGACAAGCATACCCCTTAAGACCAAAAAGCAACAAGAAAAAAAACAAGTAAAAAAACAACAATTAACAAGCTCTTAAACGAAAACTTCAGGTCCTTTTACGACATAACTAAAAAATTTAAAGGAACTAACACAAGAATTTATTACAATTATAGCTAAAAAAGAGTCACAAAAGGACATCTCAAAAAATCAGCAAAAAAAAGCATTTAAAGAAAAAGAAAAGGGGGAAAAAGAAATATCTAAAAAAGAAAATAAACAAGCAAAACAACCTCAACCTCCTAAAAACAAGTAATCACCCTTAAACGATAATAACCCTAACAACTCGAACGATAACGACAATATAATAACCCTTAACGTAAAAAGTTTTAAACTAATTACACTTAATAAATATAATAGGTTAAACGATCTAGAAAGATTTTTGATTTAAATTAGAACCTACTTATAATTTTATTATAAAACGATTATTACTAAAAAATAAAAGGTTTTCACGGTATCTTAACTCCTTGCCGGAACCGCCTTAACCTGGTTTTAACTAGTGTTAAAAGATCATCTAAAAAACGGATTAAACGCCCAAAAAAACACGAAAAAAGTCTTCAAAAATTATAAGGAATTTAAAAAACAACTTAGGTCTATATTTAGTAATTTAATTCTTAAATAACAAGTCAAAGTTCGACTTTATAAATTACGACAAAACAAAAAGACTTTAAATTACGTTATTAAGTTTAAAAAAACTCGCAAGTTAATCACAACTATTTATTAAAAGCCTATACTACTTATTTTATTAAGGGTTAAAGAACTATATAAAGAATAAGTTATATAAAATAAACCTATATAAAAAAAGGAACCTAGGGAAGTTTAATAACTACGTTATAATAACAATTGCCATCGATAACGAGAACTTCGAACGGTACCTTAAAAAGAAAAAAACGGTACAACGAAGAAGTGGCAATTAATTAAAGAGAGGAAATCATAGAAGCGGTGCCGGAACCAAGAAAAGCACTAAAACCAAGTTAAACCCTATTAAAATTAACGTTATTCAAAAGAAACAAAAAAAACAAAACAAATTAATTATTAAATATTTTAATTATAAAAAGAAAAGACATTATAAAAACGAGTACCGAAATCCTAAGAAACAGGAACTAAAAACAAGAGGAATTTCTTAACCCGAGAAAAGAGTCGCCATGGCAAGGGTTCAATTCGAAAACAACAAAAAAATAAATCAAGTATTTACTATTAGTATTATTAAAATAGAAAAGATTAAGAAGGCTCTTATAAAAAGAATTTATGGATTTTATTAAATTAATTATAAAGACTGCTTAAAAGATAACCACTCGTATTTAGGACATCTCACATTAAAACAAGCCAAACAAAGATATAACAAAAGCGAATTACTATACATGTATAATAATTACAAGCTAAGATACGACTTAGGAATTAAGTTAAACCATAATGATCTATATTAAAGCCACTGTAAAAACGATAAATACGAAACCCACTAAGGAAAAAGCCAGTATAATAGCTTAAACTAAAGGCTTTATATAAATAATAACTATAATATTCATTAAAGCTTAAGGAAATATATATCGTTACATTAAAGCTTTTATATTAACGACATTTGTTAAATATATAAAAGTTTTAAGGATAAAGCCGGTTATTATCCTTAAGAACTAAAGAGTAATAACACAAAAAAAAATAAATGCATTTATAATAACACCCCACGATAGCTACATTACCTTAAAGTATGTTATCTTCACTTAAACTCCGAAAAAAGTTATAAAGTAATGGTTAAAGGTTATATATATTACACTTTAATACCATGCGATATACACGACTTACTCGAAGCAGGTTTCGAAAAAGACGAAATAAAAGAAGAATTATGGGAATTATAAAAGGAACTACATCTTTTATAATAGCTTAAAGAACGAACTAAATACGACATTAATTTATTCGGCTTTATAAAGAAACACTTAATAAAACAGTAAGTAAAAACACGTGCGACTAAACGAGGCTATAAATAAATCACTAAAACATACCTTAAAAAAAGAGGGAAACTCCTAGAAATCAATATAAACCTGAAGGGAGACATCGAGATACCCCTAGTAAATAAACTTAATAATTACTCTTTTTATTTAAGGATAATTTAGAACTTTAAGAAATTCCGAGTTAATAGAACGGATTTAGGCTATAAAAAAGCTCTCGAAAAAGAATTAAAGTTTTAATATGCAAGATTTTATATAAAGGATAAACCTTTTACCCCTTATTACGTAAAGGGTAATTAAAAAGACTATTTAAGTAATAATTACTAGAAACACGTTCTTATGAAAGCTCAAGAATGGAAAGACATCCAGGTTATAACAACTAAAAGAAAACCAAAAGGGAAGAAACGTGGAAAACCAAAAAACGGCAAAAGCTTTTACTAGTAAGGCAGCGAGAAGCCATAAATAATAAGTCTTTATATAAAGTCTAATTAGGATTTAATAATACTATTATAACTAGAGTCAGGTATAATAAAAGAGAGTATAAAGCTTTAATAGATTTAAGAGCAAACAAAAGTTATGTCTTAGTAAAGGTAGCTTAAAAAGACAGAATACCATGAGTATATAAATAAAATCCATATAAACTATAGAACTTTAAAGAAAATATGTCTAGTTACAAGAATAATAAGGTGTTAAGAGAAATAACTCCTTTTTCGATAACTATTTAAGGATATCTTAAACAAGTTATCCTTAATATTATACACATATTAAATCATAATATGATCTTAAGAATGAATTAACTTAGAAAAAGTAATTCACGAATAAATTTCGAGATAAACACGCTTTATTAGAATTAAAAATAAGAGGAGTTAACTATTACAAGTTACGAAATAAGTACCGTAAATGACTCTAGAGAAACGAATGTAAAAACGAAATATATCGCTTATATAATTCGAGTAACTAAACCTGAAAATCTAATAAAGAGAGTACCGCGTAAGTACCTCCATTTCCACAAATTATTTAAAGATAAAACAAAAAAAGAATTACTAAAACATAGCTAGTGGAATCACTAAATCCACTTCAAAGAAGAAAAACAGTTAAAATTATTTCTAGTATATCTTATAAATCAAGAAAAACAAAAAGCACTATAAAAGGGAATCCAGGAGGATCTTAATAAAGGATATATTCGAGAATCTAAATCCTCGTTAAGGTACCTAGCAATTATGGTACTTAAAGTTAACAAAAACGGGAAGCAACGTATTAATAAAGAAGGAAACTTAGTATAAAGACAAGTAATTAACTACCGACACCTCAATAAAATAACCAAAAAAAACGGGTATTCGTTACTACTAATAAAACTTATAAAAAGATAAATTAGTAAGGCCTAAATCTTTATAGCACTAAACCTTCGCAATGGATATTATATAATTAAAATGGCCAAAAAACACGAATAATATATAGCCTTTCGAACGATATATAAACATTATAAGTACAAGGTTATGCCATTTGGACTTACTAACGCACTTACTACATTTTAACACATGATTATAATAGTCCTTCGCAAGTTTCTAGACAAATTTGTATTTATTTATCTAAATAATATACTAATTTACTTAAAAAACGAGAAAAAATATAAAGAACATATAAAGCAAGTGTTAAAAGCCTTAGAAGAGGCGAACCTACTTATTTATCCGACTAAAAGTAAATAGCATGTTAAGAAACTAGACTATTTAGGGTTTATAATAAGTTTAAAAGAAATTCGTATTTAAAAGGGAAAAATAGCAACAATTAAGGATTAACTAGAACCCAAAAGTGTTATAGATATACGCGCATTTCTTAGCTTTATTAACTATGTTAAATAACTTATCAAAGATTTCGGGCGTATCGCTAAACTATTAATAGAATTAACTACCCTAGCAAAAACAAGAAAGGCTTTCTATTTCACTGAAAAAGCCAAACGGGCTTTTTAATAGCTAAAGGAAGTCGTAACTAGCGAGGTTATATATAAACTTCCAAATAAAAATAAAAAGAAACGACTAAAAACAAACACTTTAAATTTCGCTATTAAAGCAATCCTGGAGTAATTAAAAGATAATAAGAAATGATACTTAGTTACGTACTTATTCAAAGCACTATATAATGTTAAATTAAATTATTAGATTTATAATAAGGAGCTATTAACGGTCATTAAAGCATTAAAAGAATAGGAACCATGGCTTAGTAAAACTAAGGAACCTATTAATATCTATTTAGACCATAAGAACCTTACACGATTCATAATAATATAAACGCTTAACTAAAGACACGAGCGTTAAATGATTTTCCTATTTAGATTTAATTTCAAAATCCAGCATATTAAGGGAAAGAAAAACATTTAAATAGATCTTTTTAGCAAAAAAGGAGATTATAAATCAAAAATCAATAAAAGAAATATCCAAATACTTAAACAACAAAATAACGAATTAATTGTATTAATTTACATGCGAATTAACATAAGAGATTAAAAACAACGTTTCAAAGAAAATTACAATTAAAAAGAAAAATAATTACAGTTTTAACAAGGATTTAATAATAAACTTCTCTCGTACAAAGAAAAGGTATACGTATTAAAGCGGGTATAGAATGAATTTATCAAGGAATTTCATGAACATCCTCTACACGGCCACCAAAAGATTTTTAAAATAATAAAACGACTTTAAAAGGAATTCGACTTTCTAGGAATACGATAAACAGTCAAAAGAATTATAAAGAATTATAACATTTATAATAAGGCTAAAGTATCACGACATAAACCATATAAATTATTATAATTAACTTAAATACTTAATAAAGTATAATACATAATTTCATGGGATTTCGTAATGAAACTCTTAAAATCAAAAGATCTTACCACGGAAATACATTATAACAATATATAAGTAATCGTTAATAAACTCACGAAATACGCCTACTTCTTATTATTTAATGAATCAAGCATAATAAAACAATTAGTTTTCAGCTTCTTAAGAGAATACGTTAATAAATATGGGTTATTAAAACGTATTATTTTAAATAGAGACAAGTTATTCACGTTAAAATTTTGGATCAACCTAATAAAACGAATAAAAATTAAACAAAAGTTATTTATAGCGTATTACCCCTAAATAAACAAGTAAATAAAGAGACTAAACTAAACAATAAAACAATATTTACGAAGTTATATTAACTAGGAAATAAACAACTAAATAAAATTACTACTAATAACCTAAATAGCATATAACACTTCGATTAACAAGGATATAAAAATGTCACTACACAAGGCAGTATACAGGTAAAAAGCGGAAGTCTAAAAACAATCGATCGAACTCACAAAAACACTAAAAGTCGAAACAAAAGCCCCGAAAACAGAAGTACTATCCAAAAAGATCTAAGCAATATAACAATAACTATAAAAAAAATTACAATTTATTTAAAACAGAATAATAAAATATTATAATAAAAAAAATTAAAGAACCAATTCTTAAAAAAGGAGACATAATTTATTTGCTCCGTTAACGACAAGATATAACATTAAAAACACCTCAAATTAAAACAAAGTAACCCAGCAAAAAACTTAAATTCAAAAAATTAAAACTATATAAAATTAAGAAGATTATTTCGAAAATTAATTATAAACTAGCACTACCAAAAAAATCCAAAATTTACCTTATATTTCATATTTCGCTTTTAAAACCAGTATTAAATAACGCTTCATTAAAAGAATAATTAAAACTTAAAAAAAACCCTAATAAATACGAAGTTGAAAAAATACTAGATTTAAAAAAAGTTGGTAGTTAACTATAATATCTTATTAAGTAGGAAGGTTATCCACTCGAGGAGAATACTTAAGAACCTTTTAAGCATTTAAAAAACCTAATAAATGAAATTAAAAATTTCTACCGCTAAAATCTAAATCGGCTAAAAGGGTCTAGATATTAAAGCCTTGATCTTGCTAAGAGGAATCAAGGAAGGAAGAGGGGCAGGTCTTAAAAGTAAATAAACTTTGCGAAGATTTAAGTTAACATTATAATTCCTTTATACGTTGCGATTCTTTAATAAGATGTTTTTGTTCTTTTTTCTCGCGCTTAATACGTTTTAACTCCTTAATAGAGTTTAAACTGCGTATAATTATTTTTCTTAATTTTTTAAATTAAAAACGACGTTAAACACGAAAGCGATAAACGCGAACCATCGCAGCCTCTTAACGTGTTTTAGCTTTTTTTAGTTCGTTTTCGATTTTTTAAAACTACTTAATGATTTTAGTTATATTACTTCTAGAAATGCTAAAAACGTTATATCGGGTATGGTTTATCCGGATATACTCGTTATAACGGTTAAATTCGTTTAAAGCAATGTATTCCTTCTCGTTATGATCGTAGTAAGAACAAGGCATTTCTTTTTAACCCTTAAGAATAACTAAGTCCATTAAAGCCAGCTTATTTTCAATTTACTTATAAGCACGACGAGAAATTTCGGGAATTTCTTTGCGGTTTTTTATGACTTGATGAGACATGTTGAAATGGGGGTAAAAACTCATAAATAACCAAGGAAGAAATAACTGGGGTATATTCTTTTTTATCTTTAAGACAAAGATTCTCAAAGGGGAAGAATAATGTTATAAACCTTCTTTATGCTATGTCACGTGCGGGTCATGTGGACTAAAATGAGTCGTTAAATCATAGGTTAAAAATCCATGATTTAATGATTTAATGAATTATTAAATTATGAGTTAAGAATCTATAATTTAATGATTTAATGGATTATTAAATTATAAGTAAAAAATCAATAATTTAATAATTTACAAGTTTTATATAAAGGAAAAATAAATATAAATAAATTAGAATTTCCTATATATTTAGTTATTCATTTTAGTTCCTTAGTTATTAATTTAAAACTATAGTCACTCTTTAATACTATAGTGAAAGTACCTTGAAACCTCTTTGACGAACAAAACATTGTAAATCAATTAAACCAATCTTATCCCACTATTACCTACAAATCAAGAAAACCTAATACGTACTTACCTGTAAATTCAGCTAACTAGGAATACACAAGGAGGTTCGTCACAAAAACGTAATTTATATTATTTAATTTATTATATTTTTCGAGTTAAAGCCCTTTAAAATTAAAATTAAAAACAAAAATAAATAAAATTAATTATAACTCCTCAAAATCTAAATTATTAAATATTTTTTTATTTATTATATAAATATTATTAATTATATATATTATATCGTTTTCGTTTAATTATTATTCTTTTTAAGCTTTTTTCTTTTTATTATTAATTATAATATTATTTTTTAACTTATAAAATTACTTTTTTTTATATTAAATAATTCTTTTATTTGTAATTATTTATTTTTAGTTTTACGTCGTTTATTAAAAATATAGTTTATTTCCCGAAAATAAGTAGTTTTATTTTGTAATAAAAACATTTTATATATTAATATTTATAAAAAAACATTTTTAATGCTTTTTAACTTTATTTATAATATAATTAAATTATAAATATTTTAGTTTTTTAAAATATTTAATTTATATCGAGGTTAAAAAAGGGTATACGCATTTTTTATATAAAAATAATATAATAATAACTTTTTTTAATTAAAAGAAATTAATTTAATTACGCGAAATTTAATTTATATATTTAAAATAATTATTATAATAATAAAAGCTTTTATAAAACTAATTAAAAAGTCTTTTTTATAATATAAATATAATAACGATTTATTAAACTTTATAAGTAATTATTATATATTTATTTTAAAATATTAAAACATACGAAGTTAAAAAGTTAAAACTTATATAACGAATAATTAAATATATAAAATATAATAATTTTTTTTATAATAATAGTTTTTAAAGTTAATAAAATAATAACTTTCGTGATTATTTAAAATTAAAAAACGTGTAATTTTTTTTGTTTTTTTTATGTATTTATAAAAATACTTTATAAAGTTTATATTAAGCTTATTTATAATTTAATTATTATTTAATTTTATAATTTTATTTTTTAATAATAATAAGTTATTACGATATTACAAAACGAAATGTTTTTTCTTAATTAAAATAATATTTATAACTTAAATAATTATAATTTATTTTTAATTACTTTATTAAACTTATTATAATTATTTACGTCGTTTTATATTTATTATTATTATATTAGTTTTAATAATTATTTCGATTATAAACTTTATTTCGTTAAAATTATATATATTCTTTTTTTAAATATTATGTTTTATAATTATATTACGTATTTATTTATATTATTTTCGATATATATTTAAGTTTTTATAAAAAGCCTTTTAATAATTTATTTATTTATTTAAATGCGTTTAAAAGGTTTTTTATCGTTATATAAAATTAAAAACTTAGTTTTATTTAACACGTCTCGCGTTATAATCGCGTAATAAAATATTTATTATCTCGATAATATAATAAAAACGAAAAAAAATAATTATTTATTTAAATTAATAATAACGTACCACACAAGCGAGTGGACAAAACAAGCTCGCGAACGAAATAGTTTCCTATATAAAATCGACTTTTTCGAAAATTCATAACTTTGCGCGTAAAAATCGTAAAAATCTCGGACCTTTTTTATTAACTATATAATTATTAAGTTTAATTAAAATTAAAATCGAAAAAATTAATCTTAAAAGACGCGAAAAGAAAACGCGTAAAAACTAAAATTAAAACAAAATGCATAGACTTTTTTACGTATTTCTTTATACATTTCATTTTTGATTTTTTTTGATTTTACTTTTAAATAAACCTTATAATTATATAACTAAAAAAAAGTTCGAGATTTTTACGATTTTTACGCGTAAAGTTATAAATTTTTGAAAAAGTCGATTTTATATAAAAAATCAAGTGGCCCACTCGCTTATGAGACACGTTACGCCGTATCGAAATTAATTAATAATTATTATTATTTTATTTAACTTTATACTTTAAAAACTAAATACCTTTTTTATATTAATATTAATTATTAATTAAATTATTAAAAATCTTAATAAACTTTAAATTTTAAAGAAATAATTATATTATGAATATTATAATAATTAATATTACCTTTAAAGGTAAATATATATAAATATATATAAGGTTATATATATATATACTTCTTAGATGTATTTTGTATTATAACAACATCCCTTGAGACCTTGCCACCGTTAGATATCTAGTTATGTCTTAAGTCTTTTAGCTGCCATCTCAGCTCTAATCACTACCTGTTTAAATGAAAGGGGCTTTGGAAATATTCACTAGGTATTTCGTTCTCTAGAACTATAGTCGTATAACACTTCCCAATCCAAGCAATGTGCGCCCATAATTATGCCACTAAGTTTTGTAACCTAATCTTCTAACTAACTATTCTCGCGTTCAACCGTCTTATCACCGAGCTAGAAGAACGACACCCCCGGCCAGGCCTGTTTTTCTAGTCCGGTCCCAACTCACCACTAATATAACCAATCTGTCGTCTTGCACCGGGCCCTGCGCCGCCGAGGTTGGCCGCGAGCACGCTCTGGCTATCCACAAGCTTTTTTTGCTCTTGCAGCCGGCTCTTGAAGCGCGCGTCGGCCCCCTTTTCCATCCTCTCCAGCTCCTCGCGCTCGCGGAGACGTATGCTGCTGAGCTGGTTCGCGTTGCCGACACGCTCGTTCCCCAAGTCGCGTTCCCACTCGAGCATCCGTGCTTGCTTCTGCGTCTCCAACACTAGGTCGGCCTCGGCAAGGGTTTGAACTCGATTGAGGCTTGCCTGCACGAGCGCTTCCTGGTGTTTGAGATCGGCAGCCTGCTTCGCACGCTGCTGCCGCATTGCGTTGTTGAATAGCTCCTCCTCGAATCGGGCTCGCTCTTGCATCACCGTCAAGTCGGTGTTGTGCGCACGTTTCTTGCGTGCGTCTTCGATCTCCGCTTGGTTTGCCCAGATCTGTGCCTGCACAGACGCTAGTTCTTTGTTACGCTGTATCGCGAGAGCGTGGTCCTCGTTATCCTTCTGTATCCGTGCAAGCCGCGCCTTCCGTTCCTGTTCTTCTAGCTG
Source organism: Biscogniauxia marginata (assembly GCA_022695795.1). Lineage (NCBI taxonomy): Eukaryota > Fungi > Ascomycota > Sordariomycetes > Xylariales > Xylariaceae > Biscogniauxia > Biscogniauxia marginata. Next base: position 148,473 of record MU404153.1, on the reverse strand, counting down.
AAGGTATGTCGGCATGCCCACCGCATCATCCGGTTGGGGGCCCGAGTTGGCATAATAAACATCAGTCCCTCTATTTGTTCGTAGGAGGGCCAAAAGTTGAGACTTGTAATCCGAGTCCCGAAGCACGCGTTGGACATACATGGTAGGTGAGTAGGTGAACTTGCCGTCAGTATACTGGTTAAATGATTTATTGATATGCTTCCACATGTCTGCTCGAAGGAGCACCTTGGTTGTAGTTAGGGGGTCGGCTGATTCGAAGGCAAGAAGTAGGACTGACTTCCCCTCTAATTGGAGCGAGATATCGGAGTTGCTTTGTAGAAGAAAGGTGATGGCCCTTTCCATAGCCTTTTCCTTAACAGCGGTGATTTCACCAGAGTCAGCAGCATGTAGGCAGAGCTCGCCAAGTGCACTTCGCCCACCATGCAAAGGGCTTGGAAAATCAGGGTCATGTTGGTACTCAACCAATACCTGCATAGCTTGCAGGTTGAGTTCGCGGGCGGCGTTATGCAAGGAGCCATCGTTTCTGGAGGCACCGGCCGCCAATATATTGGACATCATAGCGATGGCTAGGTCCCCGCCGATGGCAGACGCCATCGATAGAGGAGATTTCCCTATCGCATCCGTGACGTCAACCTCCGCACCAGCCAAGAGGAGAGACTTGACAATATCTTGCCGGCGCGCTTGGATAGCCAGCATTAAAGGGGTTACGCGAGAGACGCGCGTCTCGAAGTTAACTCGGGCTAGACAGGCCATTAGCACTAGTATCACGGGCTAGAGGAGATTAGTGACACTCACCCCCCCTATCGATCAGCATATTGATGACATTGCTGCTGATTTTCTTTTGAGGTTGCAACAGCGCCCATATAAGGAGGGTGACTGGTTCGTCTTCGGAATCCTGCGTCACTTTGCAGTTTGTCATCTGCTCATGATAGAACCCAATATCAAGTAGCGCCTGGAGAATTTTGGTTGATCTTGGAAATTGTGCCAATGCTCGCATGACAACTGGTTCTGAATCTGGGTGGACAAACATGACATCGATTTTACTCTGTCTATCACCGTATTCCGTGAACAGAGCGATTAGCTCGTGAATCTCATCTTCGGAGATCGGGGCCTCGAATAGTCGAGAAAATGCCAGGGTGACTGCCTCGGCGTCCGGATTCCTACTTAACAACCTTCCTAGAAGCTCTGCGTTTCCTCGTACGGCCGCAGTCTGCAGGGCCTCGCCGTGGTTATAGTTGATATCTGCATCATACTTTAAGAGAAGATCCACAAATCTGTGCGTTATGTGACCCGTGGTGTTGGTGTATAGCCGTAGGACCGCGACTAGTGTAGACCCAACCCCCTCTCCGCAGGCCCCCTTACTGAGGAGGCACTTGGCAACTTCGTACCCGCGCTCGGAAAGCCACGAGTCAATATTTTCTGCTACAAATGTCTTAGTAAATATAAATGATGTGTCCTCAGCCGTCACGCTTGATTCAAGTAGCTGAGCAAATGCTGGAGCCGACAGGGTTTTGGCTGCGTCAATCAAAGTCTGGCAATCGTTGACGACTGGCGATGCCCGGTTGCTGACGAGAAGATGAACCAGTCGCTCCTCCGGGTTCTCCTCGTTGACCACCCGGTTTAGAGCAGCGTGAACAGCATTTGGCACCGGCCTACCTGCCCGAAATATCCACTCCATGACAGTAAACCTCGTGTCCCTGCTAAGGTCCCAGCATGCATCCAGGGCTCGCACTAAGGTGTGGGATGACGGTTTTTTCTATGGCTTCATTAGAAAGTGCGATGTGAAATCGAAAGCTCACTCACCTGACGTCCACCAACTTCGACAATGCCGAGGAGCATCTCTAAATTCCCCAAGAATGCGCTTCTCGTTGCTTTCTCGACAGAGTCGCCGTCATTATAATCTGGACTAGCTCCGTATACCAGCAAAAGTTTGACAATGTCTTTCCCTTTGTCCCCGTATCTCACGGCTGAAACAAGCTGGATATCAACTACTTCTCCCGTAACTCCTACCTGTAGGAGCAATTTGAATACTTCAGCGCGCCTTTTCAGGTCTCCTACCTGTGTAGCAGCCTGGAAACCCTTTTGAAGGGTTTGCTCTGTGACTTTCGTATTACCGGCAAGCAGCATTCCCAAAACATCGACCGCACCCGATTTACACGCTTCTATAACAGCTTGGCCGTTCTTGTGTTCGACACTACCACCGTTTTGGACTAGGATTGTACCGAAATCTAAGTCGCCGTCTGAAGCCGCCGCGAGTAATGCGTCCGATACAACATCTCCGGACGCGCCAGCTTTAAGTAAGCTATTGCATGACATGCTACGCGATCTTTTGTTCTTGCCCCTAGAAGCTTGTGCGAACCCGGTATTTAGGATATCCACCGAGAACGTCTTCTTCCCTAGAATTAATTCCACTATATCCTGGTTTTCATTCTTGACTGCAGAAAAAGGAGTCAGCAATTGCCGTATTTGGACTGTTTTGAACCCGTGAAATATGTCTCGAGGGCAAAAACTCATACAACAAGCCAGAATAGGCATGTTTTACTCATGAGACAGGTTTTAAGGGGCAATAAAGAACTACAAAATTAACTTACTAGCTTCTATGAGGGCTAGGCCATCTTCAGTATCGGCACGGGAGAGCAGAGTATTGACGAGTGGGATGTCATCGGGATAGGTGCTGACGGCAAATACGAGAGCTCTATTGACCTCGCTGGCCGGTATGCCGCCTTCTAAAATCTTTTGTGCGAATGTCAGTCTATCCATGAGGTCGCGGATGCGAAGCGCGTGAGGCATGGCAAATGCTAGGGACATAGGACTCGGCGAAGCAGTAAACAGGATCTCCACGAGCTGCGTGTTAGCCTGGGCCACCGCTCGACATAGTGCCTGGGCATTTTGTGCGTTGACGTCGGCGCCATTAGCAAGTAGTATTTTTATTGATGAAAAATTCTGTTCCTGCGGCGGCATCTGCAGGACAGTCTGCACTTCTTCGATGAGCAGGTTGGTGACTGTCTCTTTTGATTGTGTTCGGCTTAATATTGCGTTCAATTTGTCAGCTTTGGCCGGAGAGGTTTGAACTTTTGCCAAGCTTCTCAAGCCCCGGTCCAGACTTTGCGCATTTGGCTGCCCGAGGGTGAGAATCAAGCTGAGGACCTCTGGATCCGAATGTTGAACGGCATGCTCAACCGCGATGCCTTCGTTAAGATTGACGTCTGCGCTACCTTGTTGCAAGAGCGTCTTTAATAGTCGCTTGTCTAGGGGATCTGCGAGCACTGCTACATCTAACGCACTAGAGACCTCGGTGCCACCTTGGGAAGCACCAGCTGTTATCAGCATGGTGATCATCTGCAATCGTAATGAAATATCGTTGACCTCCATTGCCCTAGGAACTGCCTTAGCTGCTACCTGGATGGTCGGTTTGCTTTTAAGTAACCTTTCTAGGAGACGCATATCTTTCTGCATGATGGCAGCGGTGATGCTGTGACCCTCGTTGAAGTTCACATCGGCATTGTAGCGGAGGAAGAGAGCAATTAGCTTTTCATCACGATGAGGTGGTTGCTCATCTACTGCGTTCTCAAGTGCGGAGTGAACTGATGGGCCTGATAGTCCCGCCCTTAGAAACTGCTCCGTGATCTGGTAGCGTTCGAGGGTCGGAAGGTTTCGTGTGCTCGGGAAGACTTGCGCCAAGGCGACGGGGGATGGCGGCCTGTTCGATAAAATCAGGTTGGAAATCGCAGTGTCTCCCTTTCTTACTGCAATCTGCAATGCTAGAGCACCTTTGTGATCGGTCGATGCGGTCTCGTGTCGCTCGAAGACCATGCTTCGAGGACCCCTCTTCAAGTCTCGATTCCCGACGATCTTGCCGCCGGGAAACAAGGGCGTAAGAAGTAGTTTTGCCGCCTCAACATCACCAGCTTCGGCTGCGTCCACCAGCGCTTCGTCTAACGGGGTACCGGAGGCGCCTTTTCTGAGTAATAGGTCCAGAAACGAGTGCCGTTCCTCAAATCTCATCTTCTTCGGTAACAAACCTACGCACTCGGATGCGTATGAAGGGCCCAGGGTAGATTTGCCATTCAGCATGACTTCGACCAGGTCGATCTTCCCTTTCGAAACTGCCTTGCGAATCGCCAGCGCATCTTGGTATTCAATCGACGCCCCGTATGAGACTAAAAGATGCACCATCTCGAGAAAGTAGGTTGCACTAGCCTGGACAAGTGCCTGAGACACCAAATCGCCTTCTGCTCCGGCACACAGGAGAATTTCGACCATCGCCATCTTCTCGTTCGGGTTGATATTCTGGTGGCTCATAAGCATTCCGAAGGCCTCGTTAAGACCAGGTTGTTCTGGCGGTTTGTTGCCGAGCACAATCGCAAGAGCTATATCCCTTCGACCGAGTTCGACGGCGGCCTTCAACGCTGCGGCACCATCGTGATTACCGTCGGCCGTGGATTGGCTTAGATGAACCACTGTCTCGAGACACCCGGCCCTCGCGGCCTCTACCATGGATTGCGAGACCCAGGACGCAGATGGTCTTCCCTCCGAACCGAGGATAAGTGCGACTGTAGTTGCTTGTCCACCAACCGCACAAGCCTGTCGAAATGCGTCTTGTCCGTCGGCAGTCTGAGCCGCACTCGCGCCGTACCTGATAAGCAGTTCGATGATTGCTTCACTTCGATTTCGAATGGCAGTCGGTAGCGCGGTATCCAAGCTCAGCGCGTCGGCATAGGGCAGCAAAACTTCGACCATCTCTACCTGCCCATTCTTCACAGCAATCTGCAGGACTTGGCTTCGCTCGGCCAAGTCCAGACTCTTCCTCCGACCTAACAAGCTCGTCCGGCTCTTCTGGGCGAGATTTAAATTGCCGCCCGCAAGATTCAGCTTAGTAATGAGGACCTCGGCCACGCCTGGTGATCCTTGGGTGGTAATATGTGCTATGAGAGCATTATAGATCTCCTTGTATTCCCACACCTTCTTCTTGGTAGTAAATGCGCGCGAAAGACTGCCCTTGGCTTGCTGGTTATGTGCTTCGGTAAGGCGCTGTCGCTTGAGAAGTTCCTCGGCGAGCAGCTCGTCATTTTCAGACCGGTAGGAGGGGGGCTGGTCCGGCCTTGATAGTGATGATAGCGGACGTTGGCCGATGACACTCCATTCCTCGCCAAGCTGACTGAGGCGGGCGTGCCGGTTATCTTGGACTGGATAATGCTCCATGTTGTTGTCGTCGTAGCCGGACGCGTAGCATGAGACATATGTCCACCAGGATACGACCGCTTGCTCAAGCAGTTAGGGCTACGATGGGAGCTTAGGAACCAACGCCGTACTCATGAAAGAAAAGCTCCGGAGGCGATGGATTCAGGTGTACAGAGTGAGAGGCGTGCAGGCAAACACGGGCATATACATCGAAAGGTCAAAAGCAATTCGCGATTGAATCCGTGTCTCACAGACATCTCACAGCCCTCATACTATCTCGTTTAATCTCGAGGTGAAAGTAGAGGATTACTTATTGTTGGCGATGCAGCCTGCAATGAAGCCTACCACGCCGGTTACCCGAATGAACGAGCGTGGAGGGCCAAGGACGGGGGATTTCTATTGATAAATCACGACAGGAACAGGGCGAGGCTATTCGGGACGGAATGAAACGAATGTGGGTAGACTTGATGAGCAGGGTTAGTGGTAAGAATCATATGAGATGAAAGGTTGTTCAGCCAATGTTACATGATCCAAAAGTAGACAGACCGTAATCGAAGAAAAAGGGTCAAAGTTGAGACAGACAGATTCAGGAGCCTCAAGTTTCTTCAGCCACATTCCCACAATTTCATACCAGGTTCCTACAGGGGGGTACAAGGAACATGTCGAGGCTGGGGTTGCAGGGGAACTTAGGCGCTTCAATATACCTACTAGACAACTACCAGGTAATCTGTAGGTACATGTGACTTCAGTGTATGACGAAGTATAGGAGGTATTACCTAAAAATGAGGTATAAGGTACCTTGCACTGCCTCCCTACAAGGGGTTCAGGGGTTCTGCAAATTGGATTTCGCTTATGACGGTACCTAAAAGGCAGAACGGAGGAACTGCCCTTTTTTCTTCTTCTCTCTCTGTCTCCTTCATCTTTCAATGTTGACAGTTTCAACAAATTGGGAAGAGATGAAAGAAAAAGATAAAATACAAAGGACCTCAATTTCCGTGGAAACATTAGTTACCTTATGTATTTAGCGTGCAATTTTGTGTAGGTAGGTACTTATAGTTATTTATGTTGTAGGTAATTCTGTGTCCTTCGTGGATTGGGCCGTGTGTCGAAAGAAAAGGTTGCTAACTACCATGCTTACAGGTAATATACTACTAGAGGTCGTGGCTGATAACAGTAGGTAGTGTATTGAGACTAAATGACCCCTGCAGAAAACATGGACAGCTGCGCCGATTGCCACGTACCGGCAGGCCACGCACTCTATGCGTTCACAGTAAGAACAGCGAGACGGGGATGCAGATACGCAGGCACGTACAACCTTATATTCGTCATATGAGCTACGTGTACATATTCATTCCATGCATTGAAAATAGGTACATGCAAGAAATTAGTACTTGCCTTGGTATTTTACGTGATAGCCACTTTACCTACATACTGCTCACGTATACCTACCCAGTGGGTAGTAAAAGCAATAACACCATCTTACAAATCCGTGGCCGAGACATTGTACGGGATAGCCGGCCCACTATGGTACAGGTTTTGTTTGAGGCGAGACGGACTCGGGCATGTTTCTTTCTTTCTTTCTGTCTACTTGATTCGGGAAGCCTTAGGGTCGACGACATTTTGGTCCATGGCCAACGTTCGACCTCAACATTGAATGAGTAAACGACTTGATCTAGTACGAAGAGAAAAAAGAAGAAGAAAAGATTAACATCTAGTCTAATTTTTATTTTTCCTGTTCATGGCTGGAAAAAAGATCTCTCGGCACAGTGATCTCGATATATACTAGTTATTACTTCAGGTCGTCTTGGCTTTGATTGCCGAAAGCAGCTCCGCCGGCGGTTCTTGCCGATAGCCCTTGGGGTTATTCGATACCCACCGCCACAGGTCTTCACACGCCTTCTCCATGGTGAGCTCCGTCTTCCAGTTCAGCTCCTCATTGGCTCTAGTGGGGTTGGCTGTAAGATCTAGCACATCGCCCTGTCGTCGGGGCACAACCTCGTACGGCAGGTCACGGCCGACGACAGCACTGAAAGCCTTGATAATCTCAAACACCGTACTTCCTCGACCAGAACCCAAGTTCCACGCCTTGACGCCAGGCTTGTGTTTACGGAGGTAGTTTAGTGCGACTAGGTGGCCCCTAGCAAGGTCGACGACGTGAATATAATCCCGGATGGCAGTTCCGTCTCGAGAAGGATAGTCTGTGGTAAGGTCGTTCACAATTAGTACTTTTTGAAGCATATCAGACGGCTGGCTTTTTCTTGAAAATACTGCCTACCTTCGCCGAAAACCAAGAGTTTCGGCCTGTCACCCGTGGCAACCTTGCCTAGCAAGGGAAGAAGGTTATATGGCACACCCTGGGGGTCCTCTCCCATAATACCAGTAGGGTGTGCACCGCAAGGGTTGAAGTATCGCAGATTAGCACCGTTCCACTGCTCATACGGCTTTCCAGCCTTCTGTAGGTTCTGGCGCTGTGCCGTGATGTAGTCCTCGATGATGTTCTCAACCATGGCTTTGGTTCGCCCATAGGTATTTGTCGGACCGATAGGACAGTGCTCAGGAATGGGGATCATGTTCTCGAACCGAGTCGCATCGCCGTACACGGTCGCTGAGGAGGAAAAGACGATGTTGCCGACCTCATGTCTCTTCATGCAGCTCAGGAGGGAGATGGTGCCGCCCACATTCACACGATAGTACTCGAGAGGAATTTCGGCAGATTCGCCGACAGCCTATTCCGACCAAGAGTTAGACGCGTCATTATGGTAGACAGTGGGAAGAGACTATAAAGGAACCTGCCTTGAGGGCAGCAAAGTGGATGACGCTGTCGATGGCCGGGTGGGCGGCAAAGACTTTGTCAAGCTCGCTCTCGTGGGTTAGGTCGACCTTGTGGAAAATCGGTCGCTTGCCGCTGATAAGCTCGATACGATCGAGAGCAACCTCGGAGGAGTTGTAGAGGTTATCGACAATGATGACTTCGTAGCCATGCTCAAGTAGGGCAAGAGACGTAAAGGAGCCGATGTAACCTGTGCCACTGCAACTTCACGTTAGACGGTGCCGCCTTGGTCTTCTTGGTCTTGGTCTTGTCACCCTGCTGCGCCGCTCCGCTGTCCTTTGTGCCGACATTCGGGCTGCTCACTTAGTGGGGAGGGGGTGTACTGTATGGTTCGTCCGTGGACGAGGCGTGCTTGGGTATGTGCGCACGTAGTAGTAGTAGATTGGGTGCATCGATGGGCCCCAGCGGCAGTAGAGAGCGGGACTTAATGTATATAGAGATGGGAAGAACTTACCCGGTGATCAGGACAGTTCCGACAGCCATTTTGACGGAATTTGTGTCTTCAATCGGTGACAGTGATGGTGATTGACGATTGATGTTTATGCCTCCGGCTTGGGGGAGGAGGGAAGAAAGGGGGAGCAAGAGTGTGCAAGGTAAAATCGAAACAAGAAAAATACCTAAAGCAACTTAAAGTGTGCGATGCCCCCTATCGAGCAAATGCTTAGCGACGGTGAGGTGCATCCTTACGCTATAGGTCCTAATACTATTACCTACCTAGGGCGGTAACACATAGGTGTGAGGTACATCAATGCAGGTAGGTTAGCTGGTTAGTTACATCCATGTACCTACCTCCTATTATAACATTTAATGAATCGAAATTTGAGGGGTATTGTACATGTAGTTTGCCCCTCTCTCTTCATATGTCAACACCCCCATGTGTGTACGCCGTTAGCCACGGTGGAGGGGCTGAAGGCCCTACTCACCGCGACGTAGTCGCCGGTTAAACCTTACAAATATATATAACCACAAGTTGCTTTATTAATTTAATTTTTCTCTCTTTTATTTTACTTTTTATTTAAATATGATGTTAAAAAGCTAGTCTCTTTATCCGTGAGAAACTAATTTTAATACTGTATATAGAAAATTGAAGCTTGGACCATCACTAGTACCTACATAGGTACCTACATATATGTACATACCTACGTGTACACAAGCTATGTATGCATGCATAATCTTGTACCATGCCAGTTAGGGACGTAGGTAGGTACCTAAGCTAGGTAATGTGGGCCTGCTCTGCTGGCCAAATAGAATGCCAATGGATTTTTCCTAGCCTCGAGAATAGCAACCCGTTTTTTTTTAAGAGGCGGCAGATTAAACTAGACCGACCCGACTCACCAACGCGACGCGACCGGACAGTTCTTGTTCTCTTGGTATTCGCATTCCTTAACGTAGCCCATACGGGAGCCACGAATTATGAATGCTATTAATGAATATCCTGACAATTGAAAAGCCCCTTACATTCCAGGCATAAGGCATCTCTTTCACAGCTTCCCCACAAAGCGAGGTTTCTGGTGCCCCCCGTCTTCGGCAAGTGTCTGTCAACGTCAGCCACCCGCACCTTTGTCCGTCTCTTAAGGCGAACCCTGTATCCAGCGCCGGACCCGGTCAACGCCGGATGTCGCCAGAGACGTCTCCTCATAAAGCTCAACCACCATTTGGCAGCAGACGCTTTCAGCGTTGCCAGATCAAGTTCCCGGTTCTGACGGCTGGCCGTATCCAAAACCATTCATCTACCCGCCCAACTCATCAAGATACCCAACACTCGTCGGCAACACTTTTCTCTGTGGGTCAGCCCAAGTCATTATTTCACACGCTTCATTGGATGTGAAGCTCTCTCCGTAGGGTTAGCGATCCGGTATGTATATGTTCATGGTCGAAGTCCTCCCATCGTACATGACCGCCTCAATTTATCCAGGCCCACTCACCTCAAAATAGCACAGACGACTTCACCCAGATATTGGTGCCTTGATGTCTGCTCCCCCCCCTAGCAGATAACACAGTACGGAGTTTCATCATGGCGCCTTACACTACCGCCAAATCGAAGAAGGGCCCTTCGGTCCCGGCCACCCCTCAGATGAATGCACCATACCAGCCGGCGGCAGACCTCCCTGGCTTGTACCCTGTTCATGATGGGTCTTATGGTGTCAACACCCTAATCAACCTCGACTCAGCCAAGAAAAAGGGAAAGAAAACCAAATCCGGTTTTGCAAACGAGGATGCAGAGGACAAGAAGTTCAAGAAGAATGTGAAGAAGGGCGGCAAACAGTATGGCATGGAGACTGATCTCAAGAAGGCCGTAGACAAGTCCAAAAAGGAGGCAGAAAACGTGCCTTCAACCAGCGGGGTCAACACAGGGACTCAGATTAGCTCTGGAACCACTCAACACCCAAATTCGCCAGATCAAGATCAAAACACAGCCCCGCCGGAAACTGCAGAGCCTCCTGCAACCGGGGGAGGCCCATCCAACCCCCCAGGCGGCGGGAATCCTCCAGGCAGTGGGAAACCTCCAGGTGGCGTGAATCCTCCAGGCAGTGGGAATTCACCAGGCGGCGGGAATCCTCCAGGCAGCGGGAATCCTCCAGGATGGGGGAATTCCCCAGGCAGTGGGAATTCCCCAGGCGGCGGGAATCCTCCAGGCAGTGGGAATCCTCCAGGCGGGAATCCTCCAGGCGGCGGTGATCCTCCAGATAGTGGAAATGCAAATAAATTTCCAACGGCTCCACATGTCCCGAAATATGCCGGACCTATCTTTTACGACGAGGGAAACGACGAACCATATCTTCCATACCAGCATGTGGGATTGGCTCCCGCGAATCCGTACGCCCTCGTCGGTAACCATCACTCTTCCGCATCGCCTTCAGACCACGCACCGTTTTATGGGATGCCAAAGGGTCGTGGCACTCTTGCCCCCATCACCCCGTTCCGACCAGATTCGTCAAGGAGCTTCAATTATGAAAGTGGGTTATTTGGAGATGCCTCCTTCCAAAAACCTGGGATGCTACCCCCGACTGTCCCAAGTCATGTACCGCAACCAGGCCCGGTTAGCAATGGCGGCTCTACTCATGGTCCCTCACAACATACACTAGAGACCAGTATAGGTGCAAATGGGAACTCCAACTTGGCCACATCCAGCTCTAGTGTTGTTCCCCCAAAATCGATGTCTAACAATCCCCTCAAGGGGAGCATGTCCAATTCTTATAAGACCCCTGCAGCCAGCAAGAACTGGTCCAGTGGAAGTATTGGAACCACAAGCAATAACGGGGGAATCAACCAAGGTACCACCACCAGCCAAGGTACTAACACCAACGAAGAGACCATTAACCAAACTGTTGCAAGCAACTCAGCCACCAAATCTCACAAAAGTGCCACGAGTAAAAAGGGCACTACAAGCAGTAAAGGTGCGACAAGCAAGAAAGATTTCGCAAGCAACACTGGTGGTATCAACATTAATGGTAGTAACAAAAATAATAAAAATAATATCGGTGGTAATAATAATGGTACCAACAATAACAACAACAACAACAACGACAATAACCATGGATCGAGTTCTTGGAGGGGATACTACCGGATGCTTGCCAGGATTCCCAGACTTATTAAGAGGCTAATGCTGTCCGACTTCATCGTCAGTCTACTCCAGTTGATACTAGTATTCATGGTCATTCTGGCTGGAGTATGGGGCGCGATGTCTCTCGTGCATCATCTAGCTACGACATCGACTGACAATTTTTCTGATGTAAGCTCGAGTTTCTCTGGTTCTGGTTTGAGCTGGCCAGATTGGGGTAGCATCCAAGACAACATCATCCAGCACATTCCATTCTCAGGCCGTGGACGGACTTCATCCATTTTTTCTGACAAAACGAAAAGTTTTTGGGAGAGCGACAGTCCTTGGGTTACGAATCCTCAGACGGCCGGTGGCAAGTCTGGAAGCCTCGTGAAGGATCTTGAGAATAACCTACCGGAAAAAATCCACGTCGAAGTAGACAAGAATGGCAAGCCCAGGATCTCGCAGGATTTCTGGCACGCATTTAGAGACCAGATCAAGGCCGATGATATCATCCTCACCTTAGAAGAAGCCAAAAATCGAGCCCCAGCGATTTCAGACACACATTGGCTCGCAGTGAAATCGCGCTTAGAGGAGAGCGGCTTTTCCACTCCATGCAAGGATAGCACTGGTAAGCCGTGTGTCTCGGCCAAGGACGTCGATTCCCTCGTGGAGAACAAATTATCGCAGTCGTGGGAGAACTGGGTCAGACAGAATAACCACTCGCTAAAGCAGCTGGTTAGCGGTGTTGCTGTGACCAAAGATGATTTCTTGAAACTTTTCAAGGTCGAGGCGGAAGCCTATCAACGGGAAATCCGAGCCGAGCTGGAAGGGTTGGATGCTAGAATCAAGAATCTTGTCAAGGAAGCATCCAAGCTACGGGAGGTCCCTGTTTCGCCTGGCGGTATGACCAAGCCGGAGGTACAGGCGTTAATCGAGGCCGCGGTAGCCAAAGCTATTAGTAGTGCCAAACTTGACGCTATCGCGAACGGACGTATTCGAGGCCACGCATCAGATATGCTCTTCAATCAGGTTAATTTTTTCGCCATAGGTGCCGGCGCAGTCATCGACCCTCACCTTAGCTCTACGGCCTGGGAAGTACCCAAGCATCTATACAAGTCCAAGAAGTGGCTCGACTCAGAGAGTTACAAGCCTCAGCCCCGGAGGACAGTATTACTCCCCTGGTCAGAAGAGGGCGAATGCTTCTGTGCTGCACCCGATCTCAAGGGCTATGGGCAGGGTACCAATAACATCTCGGTCCTCCTAACTCGTAATATCATTCCTCAACACCTAGTTGTTGAGCATATCCTGCCAGGCTCTACCCTGAATCCGGGCGCTATGCCGAGAGACATCGAGGTATGGGCCTACATTGAGGAACTGAACCTACGCACCGAGGTCCAAGTCTTCTCCCAGACGCAGTTCCCGGATACCCCTAGAGAGGAGATCCTCGACGAAGGGTGGATGAAGATCGGACAATTCACCTACAAAAACAAGCATCATGGCGATGGAATACAGGTCTTCAAGATAAGCGACGAGCTAACCAGAATGGGCGCCATCACGGATCACATCATGGTGCGGGCCATCAATAACTATGGCGCTGACCACACGTGCTTCTATCGCCTGAGGTTGTACGGTACGGTAGATGAGAGACCTTCTGATGAGTTGGCGCACTCATAAACTTCGTCTAAATTATGAGTATAAGACAGTATCTCAGGTTCGCCCTTTTCGGAGGTAGCAGCACATGGTTCTACTGACGAAACGGGGCTGCTAAGGTGAACAGAGGACATGAACGAATATGTGCACATTCGGCTCTATGTGCACTCACTTGTATATGGAAGGAAAGGGCGGGTGGCGATCACCCTCCACTAGATGGTACTGGAGGGTAGGCTCCATAGAAACGAATGAATATCTAAACTTAGGAGTTGATCAGTTTCGCTTTTTATATTTGGGGGCTTTTTTTTTCTGTCTTCGTCTTTGTAGCAACGGCTTTTGTAAGGTAGGCGATGGGAGTCCCTTATTTTGTTACAGTTAACGGAAATGATACCAATCCAAATATTACTTTTATACTTGCTCTCTATGTGGTTGGTTCGATATATCTCGCCCTTTCTCCTTTCCATGGCAGGAGAGCAATTTACAACCACTCATCATTTACACCCCCCATTCTAACTGCTGCTTCCGTTATCAATGTCAAGCACTGCCGAATTTAACCTTCTGCCTATCGATTCGCTAGCCCTTAGAAGAGGGACGAAGGCTAGCAAGAAATTGCGTCCTTCCTTTATTTATACAATGCTCGGTCATTAGTCCTTTGCCGTCGGGTTTTGTTTTTAATCCGTGACGTTTTACTTCGCTTTTATCTAGCTGTTCTTAGTACGTATACCAAGACTGTTGACCATGTACAATTCCACTATCAAGATGTAGATGATGTAGACGATGAAAAAGTATATGTACCTAGGTAGATTATGAGCACGCCCTTGAATTGTTTTGATACATGTATAATACATATTCTTCGTGTAAACTACCTAGGCAAGTCTTGGTGCAATGCATAATAGACAGTCCACAATACTACTATATCCACTATCTTTAAATTGTGAGAATTGTCACATCAATCGTCTAACAAACCAGCAGCCAACGCCTCGTAATCCTCTAGGGTATCTGGTTGTTCCGTGACCTCGATCACCTTCGTCGTTTTCTTCTTGCCCTTCGCCTTGCTTGTCATGTCTGCCGAGTCTTCCTCGAACCATTTCTTTGCCTTCTTTTTCGGCCGTTCTTCCGCTTCTTCGGCACCGTAGGCTTCACTTTCGCTCCTCTCGCCTGCTATTGGCAGCGAGGCCATGAAAGCAAGCGGATCCTCCCCATCATCAGGCGCTGACAGCGTGGGTATGCCACCCACAACTTCGCCGTTCTCCATCGCTTCTCGGGCCTTCCGCTTCTGCTTCTTTTCGCGCCGCCGCTCTCTGGCAAACTGTTTATCGTCCACATCCGCCTCCTTGACCTTGGCTGCCTCGTCTTCGACAAATTTCTGTCTCTGAGCCTCTGCTGACCCGTCCCGCTTGAAGTCCCCTTCGTCCTTGATCATGTAGGGGTGGTGCGCTACCCCGTCGTCGTCGAATACGACCTTGTCTGGCTTTCCTTTGAAGCGCAAAAGACGTTTCTTACTTTGGAGCATTTTTTCCCGCCGTTTCGAATCAACTATTAGAGGCTCATCGCCGCCAAGCCCTATGATAACCTTGGTTCCTGGCGGTGTAGAACCGCCATCTGCCCCGGCCTTTATATCAATATCAAGGTCGTCACCCCTGAGTACTCGTTTCACAGCCAGGAAGTCTTCCTCCTCATCTTCATCCCCGCTACTTGCGTTCCCTTCATCCTCTCCAATCAGTTTTGTGTAATGGTTGGTAAGCACGTCTTGGTTCTTCCGCGAAACCAGTTTATCAAACTTTGTTCGAACTTCGCCTTTTCGTTTCTTCATGTCCCCGTCGGACTCGGATTCAGAGCCACTAGAGAGCATGGTACGGGGTGCATTCTTCACCTTCTTGACATCCTCGCCGTTTTGAAACCTCCTAATTTGGGGGGCTCCAGCGAGGCCGAGGCTAGAAGCGTAACCATCCAGATCCAGCTTATTGAGGTCAAAGATTTCCTTGTTTTTGTTGTAATTCACGGATTTAGCATACGAGATGAATGCTTTCTGTGCGAGGTATTTGAGGTCACGATTAGAAAATATCATCGACTGGATCGCGTTCTGTACGTTCTGCTTCTTGCCCTCTCTCACGTTCACCTTCCTTATGGGCACTTTCCTCTGTTCTAATAGCTTGAGCATTCCCTCTTCCTCGCTCGGATCGAGGAACAAAACGGCGTTTCCTTTGGCTTCGTACCCTATTGGATTTGGTTAAGGCAAAGCCGGAAGGAAGGATTGTGAGAGGACCTACGTGCTGTCCTCCCTACACGGTGAATGTACGTGTCCAGGTCTTCAGGACAGTCGACCTGGACAACAAAATCTACCGCCGGAAAGTCCAGGCCCCTAGCAACTATGTCTGTCGCAAAGAGACAAGAATATTTGGACGCAGAAAATCTTGACGTAATTTCTAGTCGCGCAGCCTGCTTTTGTCTGCCGTGAAGATGCAGAAGGGAAATACCGGGCTGGAGATCTGTATGATCAGCAGTTAGCAGTCTCCTCTATAGAATAGGGGAAAGAAACCGTAGGGCATTTGGTGGCATGCACTTGGCGAGCCACAAGCTTACAGACAAAGCTCGGGTAGGCCCATTTCGATGTTTAAGATAGAATAACAGAAATTGTGATGAGATAATCAACCCAAGAACTACTCACGTCGTAAGCTCTTGTAGGCGAATCGTACTTGCTTTCCTGATGATAGGAAAACAATCATTTTGCACTTTTTGTTGCTCTTTATGAAGCCGAAGAGGGTGTTCATTTTCTCGGGCAACGGTGTAACGACGTAGGTCTGCGTTAGGGATGTTGGAGTGGCTGCTGCTGCGGCCTCGTGAACCGATACATACTCGGGATCCTTCAGACTCAACCTAGCCAAGTCCGAAATTCTCTTGCTCTGGGTAGCGCTCAAAAGTAGGGTCTGGCGTGTTTGTGGCAGGTGTTGGACGAGCGCATCAACAGTCTGCTGGAAGCCCATGTCTACCGAAGCGTTAATACAAGATGGAAGAACTACATGGTTCCCGGGATAGGGGATGCGCACCCATGATGCGATCAGCCTCGTCAAGCACTAAGATCTGTAGATTGTCGGTGTGAAACCCGCTAGTCTGGTCGAGGTGTTGAAGAATCCTACCTGGGGCTGTAATTGTCAACCCATGTATTATAACGTTTACTCGGGGGGCTTGACTGACTGCAAACTAGAATGTTCATTCTGCCTAGTCTTTGCGCTTCCTCTTGCAGGCTCTTCCCTCCAATGACTAGACCGGCTGAGTAGGGGGTGTTTCGGCCGATTTTTCGTAGAACCTCGAATGTTTGAACAGCCCTAGCATCACTTAGCCAAGATCTCCAAGGGAATAAGTATAAACTGACAATTCGCGGGTGGGGCTTATGACCAAAGCTCCCAAACCATCATATTCGCTCCATTGCGCGCGATGCAGCGCCTCCAGTACTGGGACGAGAAAGGCAAGGGTCTTTCCGGAGCCGGTCTTTGCTGCGGCGAGCATGTCTCTCCCCTTCAAGCCGAGAGGAATGACGGCTTTCTGGATGTCGGTAAGGTTCTGAAAGTGGGATGCCTCGAGCCCGGATGTAGTAGGATTCGATAACGGCAAATCTGAAAACTTCCTGATTTCTTCCGACTTTGGATTCTGTTGTTGGTCCTAGTTAGTTTTCACCCTAGACTTCTAGGATGGGGGCAAACGAAATGCACGTACGAGTTGATCTACAGCATCTTGAAGCTTCTGTAGATCTTCGCGATCACGCTGTCTCTTGAGGGACTTCGTCTCGGTCCTGGACTTGTACGGCTTCTGCGACGCGTTCGCGCCTGTGCGTGCAGGCATTGTGGGATTTAGCTTAACGAGTTGTATGGTAGCCTCCGGATTTTGGAAGGGATGACAGGAAGAACTCGTAAAAAAGGAAAAGAAAAAGAAATTGGGAGAATTCTGCCGGCTATTGCTAACGAAAAGTCCTCTGACCGCCCTTGACCGCCCTTGAGCTACAGGTGGTATACCTAGCAGTTATGCCTAAATAGGTAGGTAGGCCCCACTACATACCACTGCACCGCCACATTTCACATATGTATGTTAATAAGCACTAGCCACGAGGTAGGTAAGGTACCTAGGTAGGTAGGTACCTGGTACTGGTCATTCCAATGCCTCATGTAGCTTCCACTTACAACCTCCATGCATACCTGCTATTGCTCTGGTTCACCTTCCATACACATAGGTACACACCGGTCACACATTGGAATTGACATAACTTCTCGGAATATTGTAGGTACCTAAGTCAAGAAATCAAACTTGGTACTATGGCTGGCTATCTACGAACTAATTGTACTATATGATACCTCCCGACTTAGGTAGGTAGGTATGATACAACAACAACTGTATCGCGCAAGCCGAGCGATCGATCCTACGTCGGAATGACCACGCTACTATCCCATCTGGGCCTCACTCCATCTCGGGCCCGAAATCTGCACAGCTGTTTAGCAAGACGGTGATTCCATCACAGACGAGCCCTCTCCTTCTCTAGTGCGGCCTCCTCAACAATCAACTCGGCCGCTCTCTCAGCAACACCCAGCACTGTCACCATGGGGTTGATGGTAGGGATGGTGGGGAACACGCCCGCGTCGACAATGCGCAGGTTCTTGAATCCCCGAACTTTGAGTTTCTCGTTGACAACCGCTAACTCGTCCGTCGTCGTGTCGCCCATCCTCGTCGTACCAGATGGGTGATAGACCGTGTGGGCCGCCTTGCGGGCGTAATGGCTGAGCTCCTCGTCCGTCTGTACGTTCGGCCCGGGTGCCACTTCCTTCTTGATCCAGTCCTTGAAGGGAGCCTGCTCGGCGATTTTGCGCGCCGCTCGCATTCCGTAGACAAGCGTCGCTGCGTCGTAGCCCTCCGGGTCCGTGAAGTACCGGAAGTCGAGTGCCGGCTTGACCTTTGGGTCGGCTGACGTGAGATACAGTCGGCCTCGGGAACGTGGGCGTGGGATGTTTGGCGTCATGCAAAACGCATATCCATCCGGCACGTCGGGGTATCCGAGACGGAGCGTATTTAGGGTGAAGGGGATCTGGTAGCAATGCATCATGACATCTGCAATGTCGCCATCGTTGATTCCTAGCGGGTTAGCCGCCGACTTCTTGGAGCCCGCGCCGGGCGCTTCGCGACGCAAGAATATTCCCGCATCGGAATCCATAGTCGTCTGGTTCTTTGGGACGGGCTTGTTCAGCTCCCACATGATGATACTTTCCGGGTGGTCTTGAAGGTTCTCGCCAACGCCCGGAATATCGCGCACAACGGGGATCCCGAGAGAAGTTAGTTGCTCCTTTGGTCCGAGTCCAGAAAGCAACATCAGACGAGGCGTGTCTACGGCACCGGCGCTGAGGATAACCTCGGACTTGGCCTTGACCGTGCGGGGGGAGCCATCTTGGAGCGTCAAGCTCAAGCTACTCACTTCGTCGCGGTCGACGTTGATCTTGGATATCCAGGCGTTAGTTAGGACCGTCAGGTTCGGCCGCTTTTCTTCGCCCCTCAAAATTGGATGGATGTATGCCACCGAGGCACTAGACCGTCTGCCATCATCCGGGTTGTAGCTAACCGAGAAGAAACCGACTCCGGTCTTCAAGGATCCGGTCTCTTTGATCTGCTTGTTGAAATCGTCGATGACCGGAATATCCATCGCTGTGCTGCACGAGTTGACCCAGTCCTTGCACAGTTGGTTGCGGTGTCTCGCATGGACCGGTTGGATTGTATTTTTCAGCTTGTCGAGCGCCTTCATGAACGTGGGAAACGTCCAGCCCCGGGCCCCGAGGGACTGCCAGATATCCAGGTCATATTCAAAAGGCCTGAAAGAAATTAGGGTGTTGTGTGAGGAGCAGCCTCCTAAGACCTTGGCGCGCGAGTGTCTAATGAACGAGTTGCCTACAATCATAGCATGAGAAAGGCCGTATGCACTTCGAATTAGGCCGCGTTCACTTACCCATGGGCTGCTCAGTGGTGCCGTAGTCGAAGTCCAGCTCACCTCCCAGCAGTTTCAGCCATTGTCCCAGATTCAGTACGCGATCGTCCATGTAATCACTAGGACCGGCCTCAATCAAGAGCACGCGCTTATGCGGCAAGTATTCTGCTAGCCTTGCAGCAACAACACAGCCTGCTGTGCCGCCGCCGACGACGACATAGTCGTACTTGTCGGTGTCAGATAGCGGGAGCTGATTGGTAGTCATGTTTGAGCCGCAGACCGTTTTACTATACCGTCACAAGAACACCAGAACGTGTACAGTTAAGCAACGCCGAACTAGATAATAGAGATCTGACGGCGCCCCATGTGGCAGCCCATGGTATATATTAAGGGAGAAAAAAAAAGTCTAACCTGCAGTATCTACCGCTGCCGCCAAGATCGGTGACAAACCAGGACAACCTCTTCTAGCTTACAGATAAGCTGGGAAACCCACGGTCGGCACCGCTTACAGGACTGCAGGAGGCGGTGAAAAGCGGGTTTGACTCGCGCGCAACAGGACAAGACCCTGCATAGTAGTCTGCTAGTTCCAGCTGTGTTAGTCCCAAGCAGGAAAGGATAGTCGACGCCTCAAGGTTCCACGAAGACACGAAGGGGGGTCGTCAACGTGCAAGAGATGGTATGACGCCACTACCTTGCAGCCCTCGTCCTTATCTGGAGACAACTTTGCGAACTTTGCAGGAAGCGGAACCTGGACGGCTACTATCTCATGCTCTTCGGCGTAAGCCACCGTACGATTCCCAAGATCTTTCCCCACGTGACCCGCCAGACAGCCGGGTAGTGGAAGGTTCCCCTGTATATGCCGCATGCCCCTAGCCAATCATCAAAGGCAGCTTTTGAGAGTCGTCGGGACAATCGATGATGTGGAGCTCGCCCCCCAGCGGTTTTACCTAATGCACTTCGCCGGTGACCCCGAACCTCCGTCACCAGTGAGCCGAACTAGGGCATTTTACGCATAGAGGCATTGAAGAATATCTTGCTTGCGGCTCACACAGCCGATCTAGCAGACAACACTCTGTTATCGTGACGACTTATAGTATCTTGTCATATCGAATTTGGACACATCAGACAAGCCAGATAACCATCGACTGAGTCTGCTTCTCCTTTTTGGTCCCCTCCTGCGTCCGACCCGCAGGATCGTGGTATCGATTCAGCAGCTCAATTTTTTCTATACTGATCCGCGCGTCCAACATGACAATCAGAGAAGACGACCGTTACACATTTTATGCGGGGAAGCCGCAGCCATCGTCAAAATCAACGGGTCACTTCGAATCCATCGATCCATCAAATGGAGAGTCGTTATGTAGAATACACACTTCGTCGGACGAGGCCGTCGATGCCGCCATTCGATCTGCCCAGGAAGCTTTTCCCTCGTGGTCTAGCACGCCTCCGATAGAGCGGGCTCGGATCCTACAACGCGCAGTGGCGCTTCTGCGTAAGCATAATGACCCCCTTGCACATGTTGAGACCCTCGATACCGGTAAGCCCTTTTCAGAGACGTCGACGGTGGACATCGTCACGGGCGCCGACGTACTCGAGTATTTCGCCAACTTAGTAGCTAGCGGCGGGCTGAATGGAGAGACCTCCCGCCTACGGCCGTCTGCTATGGTCTACACCTCCAAGGAACCCCTCGGTGTGTGTGCGGGCATTGGTGCCTGGAATTACCCGATCCAGATCGCGCTATGGAAGTCGGCGCCGTGCTTAGCGGCTGGCAACTGTATGGTCTACAAGCCTAGCGAATTCACACCACTACATGCGGAATACCTAGCCGGACTCTACCGCGAGGCTGGGTTGCCGGACGGCGTGTTTAACGTAGTCTACGGGGCTGGCGACGTCGGTGCGTCCCTGACAAAGCACCCTGCCATCGCGAAGGTGAGCTTCACGGGGCAGGTGAGCACTGGCAAGAAAGTCGCCGGTACCGCGGCTGGGGGCATGAAGTATGTGACGATGGAGTTGGGCGGTAAGAGCCCACTAATTATCCTCCCGGATGCGGCAGTGGAACAGGCCGTGGATGTAGCCATGATGGCGAATTTCTTCAGCTCAGGTCAGGTATGCACCAATGGCACCCGAGTGTTCGTGCCGCGTGTCTTGAAGGAGCAGTTTGAGCGAACGCTCCTCCAGAAGATGGCGTTCGTTCGCGCTGGCGATCTCTCGGATCCAGCGACCAACTTCGGACCTCTTAACAGCAAAGCCCACCACTCCAAGGTGGTGGAGTATATCCGCCGTGGTATCGAAGACGACAAGGCCACGCTGCTGTGTGGCGGACCGGAAGCCCCCGCCAACCTCGCCCCGGCTCTCAAGCGTGGGAATTGGATTCAGCCGACCGTGTTCACAGACTGCACAGACGACATGGCAATCGTTCGTGAGGAGATCTTCGGCCCCGTCATGGCCATCCTGACGTACGATACGGTCGACGAAGCCGTGTGCCGCGCCAACACGACCGAGCTCGGTCTCGCGGCCGGTGTTGTCGGTAGAGATATTGATCAGTGCTATAGCACGATTGCGCGGCTCGAGGCTGGCATCACATGGGTGAATACCTGGGGAGAGTCTCCCGCCGAGATGTCTGTCGGCGGATGGAAGCAGAGCGGTATGGGCGTCGAGAATGGGAGAGGGGGCCTCGAGGCCTGGGTCCGGAATAAGAGCACGTTGGTGGAGATGGGTGGGAGTGTCACTACTGTATTTTCGAAGCTTTAAGGGGTTCGTCTATCTATGTACACATGGCTAGCGACATAAAGCTATATACGCAGTAGTGGAATCGTGATACAAGGGCAGAAGTCTATAGCGATGCTATTAAGCATCAGGCCAACTCCCATGGGTCAAGTGATAACCAACGTTATGTAGATTAATATAATCCTCGCATATATGGCTTACAGTTTATCCAAGTTAATAATTTAGATCGCTGTATTGATAGATAATTACTATGGTCCGAAACGAAGCGCATAGTCGGTGGATAAAAGGTTTAATAATACCCATTTATATTAAGTATTTATACTTATAAAAAAAACCTATATATTTAGTTTATAAATATTAATATAATTCTTTATTATAATTAAATAATTTAAAAATTTATTAATAAAAAAGAGTTATAATTATTAATTAAATATTTTGAATTTATAAAAATAAAAATAAAAGTTATTATAAATATAAATTTAAAGATTTTTTTTATTAATATTATATAACGTGCTTTATAAACAAGTAAACTATATAAACAAATAAGTTAATTTTTATAATTTTTTTTAGTTTTAATTATTAAAAAATATTTACGCGATATTAAAATTAATTAATAATTATTATTATTTAAATCGTTTTTTTAGTTTTATATTTTAAAATTCGAATATTTTTATATTAAATGTTCGGGTTTTTATTATATAATTTAAATTAAAACCTTTTAAAATTAAAATAAAAAATTAATAATAAATAAAATTAATTAAAACTTCTCGAAATTTAAAATTTAAAATAGTTATTTATTTATATAATATATTATATAAATATAATGTTTTTTTAATTATTTTAATTATTATTTTTTAATTTTTATAAATAAATAACTTTTAAATTATAATTAATTATAATAAAAATGTCTTATTATAATAAACGACTTAGTTTAAAAAGGTAACTTATATTATTATAATATAACTTATTAAAGTATTTACAGCTTATATAAAAGTAATAAGCACAGAGTTAATTAGCCACGTGCGGTGCATTTGAACTCTATCGGATGGTCAAATGATGAATATTGAGGGAGGTTTGTCAGCCATATGCAAAGCCATTTAACCCCTCTCCTCCACACCAATACAAACTAAAGATCGATAATATGACGTCCATATGAACACATGTATAGCTCTCAAACGAATTATGTACGATCAAATCATGAGGTAGTCGTATGTTGTGTTATTGCTTCACATAAAAGGTGAGGTCATACTTTGCCATGCTCATATTGAATGACAAAAGCTTCTCGCAGCCTATATAGGCTGAACTAGATCATTGAAGTAATTATAAATCCAACCATCTTCATAGGGCTTGCCTTGGTCTTATATCCACCATCAAGTAAACCACAAGGATCGAACTATATATTCAATATATGTCCCTCTAGAAGACATACTATCATACATTCACCATGTCGGCAGATGGCCACGGACTTCCCGACCCAGCAATTAGGGGCGCATACGACATGATTCATCATGCCGAGCAGGAAGAGCACGAGCACACTGCCGCAATGAAGCGCGGACTGCCCGACTCGGCGGCCGAAGCTGAGTACGACCTGTTGCACGGAATAGAAGAGCGACAGGAGAGGCTCGAGGTAGCCCCCCAACTTTGATCTTTGCCCGTTAAAGTCTCTTGCTAATTTTTAAACGACACAGAGAGAGCAAGAAGGCGGAAAAGTGAAGAAGATGCTTGAGAAACTCATTCCGGGGAAACAGTAACGGGGAGGAGTACCTAGTCATCAAAGTTATGGAACATCTGGCGCGGACCAGAAATGTCTGTATTTCTCGCTCCTATACTTAGGAGAACTGTGCTTTTACGATGCATACCAAAACAAATTAACGTCTATCTCTTTAATCCACCCATAACCCCGTATAGGTTGATTCAATATCGCTGGCTTGTGTAATATTTACCCTCCTCGTGACTATCTATCATGCCTGGCCTTACGATGAGTGTTTCGCCGTTCCAAGGTAACCGCCGGTCAATGTAGTTCTCGAGAATCCTTGGCATCAATTTTCTTTGGGGTTTTCACTTAAAATTTGGGGGGGTTCTTTCTTTTCTAGAGAGCGCTCCCAGCAGGCAAGACAGCTCCATCCCTGAACAGGGGCTCGAGTTTATCTCGGCCGGAGACTGCCTTGGGGGCACCAACAAGAGCAATTAACGTTCTATAGTTAGGTATCTACTAGAAAATTAATACCCCCGTTTCTGTCCCAGGCCATTCGTCGAGCTGAGGTAACGGCAACAGAAGATCCTAGTAAATAGTATAGGTACAGTAAACGGAGCCGAATCATCTCTAGGACCGGCTAGCCATGCGCACAGTCCCTGCATCGAGCCCCCAGACGTCCTGATAGGCAAAGAAAACATTCATCGTCACATACTCTTACTTGGCCCACCACTATCTACTCCTCACTCGTCATAAAAGACTAGCGCCCTCGTTTCGATGCTCTCCCTAGGCTCCCGCTCCATCTCGGCGGGGTCCTCGAATGCGGAGTGTGGCGCCCGGCGCGCGACAGCCGTCGGGCGTGAGTCGAAGCACTTTATGAGCAGGACCTCGGCCGGCGTCTGCGCGTACTTGAAGTACCACCGATGCATTGCCGTGGGACTGGGCCGGATCGTCCACGTCTCGTCCCGGGCGCCACTCGGGTACAGGATCGAGGCGGCCACGAGGTCAGCGTCCGGCACCGAGGTCGCGTCCGCCACGGCTAGCGGGTCTTTGAAGATGGTCTTGATGGGGCGCCAGATCTGCCCGCATGTTTATCCATCGTCAGCGCGGGCGGGGAAATAATTTACGCGGAGAAGGAAAGGCTCTTACGTTGATGATCTGGTACCGGCGCCCCAGGAGTTCGTCAGCCTCGTCGGGGAAGTGCTTCCTGAGCACGATACTAGCGCCATCATAGGACTGGTCGACATGCGCGCGCAGGAGCGGGCCTCGAGCCACACGATTATTTTCGCCTAGCTTATGCCAGTTCGAGGGGCCGTAGCGGGTCTTGTGGTCGAAGATAAACACGCGAGGTGCTCCGGTGCTATTAGCTCATACATGAGGAATCATAAGTACCCTGGTAAGTACGTTTGAAGGCCCATCGGCACTTACACGTCCTTCAACAGCTGTACGCACTCAGTGTAGTATTCTGCCTCTACCATTTCCTTGTTGAGGAAGTCAGAACCATGGAGTTTGCTCTCGCGACAGCAGTGTTGGAACCCGTGTTCGTCAAGGGTATATTTGCTTTCTTCCCCCGTAATGTCTTTTACTACTAACTGCTGTGCTATCATGGGGCGCTCGTTCCTGACCGTCTTGCTTCAAATGGTCAGATTAATTCCTATGAGTTTCGAACCTTGGAAAGATTTGAGTCGAACGATGCGGTAAAGCACACTTACTCTGAGATCCTTATGGGCATTGGGGGAGAACCATCACCCGGGTCCTTATAGTAATTGATAAATGTTAATACATTATGCTGTTTCGGCTCCTTTTCGGCATCGTTGTCGCGGCCGAGGGGTTCGGACAGATGTAACGAGAAAGGAGGCTCAAGAGTCACGGCCGTGGCCATTTTTTACGCTACTTCGTCGTGTTATCGAGTTCGGGATAGTATAGGATTTCTAGAGGCCTATGACAAGTACAAGTCCAAGGTCTGGAACAAATTGGCTATAAGAAGACTTATACGAGGTTAACGACACGTAAATATTTTATCGTTACGATTAATTCCATAAATCAATCTTCCACGTGCGGGGAACGCTCATCGTTGATTATGCTGTGATAGCAATGACAGCCCACACGGAGACAAGACCTTCGATATTAGCCTATTGTGGGTGATGTACTCAGCTCCGTGACGGTGTACAAGCTCTACATGTCTCGCTTGGGCAATAGCCAACACGGGAGCTAGAACTGCGGCGTAATATTGCATAAGCTATTAATATAGATCATCTGGCCTTGTCGAGAAGGCAGCCCAGTGCTGCAATGAACACCCCGAGCCTTCAGACTCACCAGGGGGAAAAAAAAGGTGGCATTTTATTAATGCGTGATCAAGATTAGTACGCCGGGAAATAGGATGCTACATTGTGAGACGGAGTTCTTCGCATCATCTTACTGAATCAGCTGCTACTCTTAGGTATAACAGGAAGGGCTGATAGAAATAAGAGGCGTAGCTAAGCCGGCTTGAGAGTCTATTACTCTAAAAGAGGCACCTTGTCGCTTCAAGCGTTTTCTCACAAATTAGTGGCGTAAGATATGCGTGCAATAAAAACTTTGGTATTAAGATATTGGCGCCTATTCTTCATCCCACTTCTTATTTGGGCACGGTATCGGACTTGTAGCAAGACGCGGCCTACTTTTGAAGACAGCGTCATAATCTACTTGCTCGTCTTCCATGAGCTCATCTGCGACTGATGTGTCACCAACTGTTTCTTCGTCCACTCTAGGAAAATGGCTGTCCTTTCTCTGTACCACCTTCTCCTTCCTCTGTGACCGTCTTCGTTCCAACTGCGCTTTCTGCCGCGCTGCCTCGAATCCTGCCATGGAGCGTCGAGTTCTAGCAACTAGATCCTCATACTCTTCTCCCTGCTCAAGACTATCATCAGCAACAGGCTCGTCATGAGTATTGATGGGGCTAGCTCTGATGGGTGACGGCGGCGGCGACTCGTTCTCTACATCAAAGGGATTCGTATGCGATATGGACATTCGTGTCCTCTCGGTCAGTGACAGTGTGTGGCGCGGCTTCTTCATGGGCGATGGGGAGGCGTTGGTGATTGACGCCAAAATCTCATCAGCAAGAGCCTGAGTCGGAGATCCTGGACGAGGCGGAGGTGGTATTGTATCTTCTACTTGCTTGAAAGAAGATTGTTGACGAGCGGGAGAGTCATGAACTGGTGGTTCATCTGGGGAGGGTGTGGCGTTATTAACGCCTCGGTCGAGCGAGATTGAAGGTATCGTCTGAGGTCGTTCCGGCATTTGCAAGGACCTACTAACACCGATAGCTGGATCAATGATAGCCTTCGATGTCTCCTTGACATATGTAGGTTTTGAAATCTGCCGCCGGGGCGGCGCAGACTCTGTAACCACGGTCATTTGGCCGCCGATGCGGCTTGCCGCAGATTCCACCGGCTTTGAAGGGGGTGTCCCTATATCCTCCGGTTCTTCTTCCCATTCGCTCAGGTCAGAGATGATTGGATCTACAGTAGGCTCAGATCTGGCAAAGTTCTGAGCATTACCAATCCGGGATCCCCTCCTGCTACCCCCATGGAGGTTTGAGAAGTCTGGAAGTTTAGTCCTGCTAGTTTCATTAAGCTCTGCTTTCATGTCCTTCAGTAGTCTAGCATATCCTCGAGACAGTTTAATAGGACTAGGAACATCCTGATTCTCCATGTCATCAAGGTGAAGTTTAAGATGTGATGTGAAGCCGAAATCGACACCTTTCGCCTTCTTCTCCGTCGAATCTGCAGCGTGACTCTTCGACGGGGGCGAGCTGCCAAGCATCTCTTTCCGGAAGCCATTCCATTTTTCAAGTCTTGTTTTCTGTAGACGGACCCTGTTGTCAAGCTGTTCCAGAAGCCCGACATTCTGGTCTTCAAAATCAGCGACTTTTCCATCCTGAACGCCAGCCCATACTTCTTCAAAGCGAGCACCCAGGAGGCCGTCTTTTCGTGACAGTGTCTCGTTAAAAAGCAGACTGTCTACCCACTGTTCGCTGCCTGTCCAGTTAGTTCTCATGATTCTCCGAACCTCCGCTTTGGCTCGCTCAGATATTTCGACGCCGTCACGATGGGTCGAAACCTTCGCCTGTTCCCTCCGCTGCGAGACTCCTCGCTCCCTCGAAGCTAGCAGCTCTTCAAAGTCACGATATCTCGCTCGGGCTACATTCTTCTTTGCTAAGAGGGACCCGAGTAAAGCTTTGTGTGCCAGAAGGAGACCATTGAGCTCGGTCCGGTCGCCAGAGTAGCCCCAGTTCTGGAGGGCTAGATTCTCGGAAATGGTAGGTCGATATTCGGAGCCGGAGTTGAGTGCACGCTCGGCGACCAGCTTCTTCAACACCGCCGAAGAGAACACAGCAAGTACTTCTTCTAGTCGCTCGCCTCTACACTCGTCAAGCATCGTCTTCCTTATCACGGCGTCGCGGCCGAGAACGCCGTTCTTCTTTGCTTGCTCGAGAGCACGGAGGAGCGCAGCTCGAAGGTTGATGGACTGAACTTGGTCGAGAGGCGGGTAGAAAGGTCGCAATTTCTGGGATTGGTCAGTAGCTAGAGATCCCCATGGGCAGGCTCATACCTACATTCTGGGTCTCGACATGGTCCCAGAGTAGGAACAATTGATACAGTGCCCACTCGATACACTGTATGCGCTTCTTCTGCCCGCCAGCGCCATCCCTGGCGGAGAAAGTGGCCGGGGTGATATCCGGCCAGTCGGGCTCGTGGTCGAGGTCTAGGAGGCGGAGGTTCGTTAGGAATAGGAGCACATTGGAGGTCGAAGTTGGAACCTGGGCCGAGGTGGCTGCTGGCAGCGATGCAGTGGTTTGAGGAGCGGTCAAGTTAACTTTGGCATGAGCGCGAAGAGATCGCAAGCGTGCCGCTGAGGTGTTGGCCTGCGGAGCTGACATGGCGGCATTATCGATGCAATGCAATCCTACTTGAGAGTCTCGGAACGGACAAGAGAACAAGACAAGACAGAGAAGTTAAAGCTGTCCTAAACATGACTTATGTCGATCGCGGAGTGGCATGCGAGGTTGGTAGGTACCCAAGGTGTGTACAGTAATGAACCATTGTTGACTTTCAAGGGCCTCTTCGCGTGGCCTGTGTCAAAGCGGACTTGGTGGGGCGGTACGGTTCTCAAATGATTACAAGCTCCATAAAATCCCACTTATAAGGTTTACCTCTTTCCCCCTAAGCTCCCTTTTAATATATTTTATACTTAATAATCCATCTTTATATTTATACATTTTTTATTATTATTATATCTTTTTACATTTAATATATTTATATTAATATTTATTAAAAATATTAAAGTTAAAAATATTAAATTTAAAATATTATATAAAATCGGATTTTTAATATAAATAATTTTATTGAAAAAATCGAAAAATTTCGGACCTTTTTAAATTATACAATTATATAATTTAATTAAATTTTAAATTTTTTAAAAAAAAAGTTAATTATATTAATAAAAATTATAAAAAGGTTATATATTTTATTATAATTTTGGTTTTTTTTACATTTATATACTTATATATATAACGAGAAAGTAGTTATTAACTATTTAAGCTAATTTCACCTTTTAAAAGAAAGTTAAAATATTAAAAACGCACTTAATATTTTAAATTAAAATATATAATATATAAATCCCGTGATTATATATATATTTTTTAAATTTAATTAAAAATTTATAAGTTTTTTTAATTTATTTTAATAAAATTATTTATATTAGAAAAATCTAATTTTATATAAAAACCATTTAATTTATTTATTTATATTTTATATAATATTTTAATTAATTATAATTATAAATAATTTATAAAAACAATATAAATAATTAAAAACTAAATTAATAATTTAAATATAAAAAGATAAAAAGACTATTTAAATAATAACTTATATATTAGTCTTTTATTATATATATAAGCTTTTTATAATATTATTTCATATTTATTAATTTTAATATTTTATAAAAGGTTTTTAATTTATTAAATTATATTTAAATATTTTATTAGTTATAACCTTTTACTTTTTAAATCTTTATTAATAAACTTGTTTTAATATTTATTACCTACCAAGGTATAGTTCAATGCATATTACTAGTTATTAGCGATTATAAATATTTATCTTGGATATAGAGGGCTTATTAGGCATGGTAGCTCCTAGAATACTCATAGTGAGTGTCATTAAAGATAAACGCGTAGTGGTATGCTGGTCAAGAAAATAAGGATATATTTCTCTCTTGTTTAAGGCTTGGATATCCACCCAGGCCGGGGCATTTCTCACAGAGACTCGCAACATAAGCACAGAGGCAGTTGGAATAGCTCGAGTACATACGGAAGTAAGTCCCAAGAAACTGATCAGCGCTTAAGATGAGCAAACACATTTCCTCTTTAACTACTATTTTAGATATATTAATTACTGGGCTAACTTGCTACAGAATGTAGCATTCCTGTCTTGATTTCTTTTCTTCTCTAGTAACACGTTTGCCTCGATGGTCGATAAACCTCCCTTTGTAATACTACAGTATGGGCCTATAGACCGACTATGTTATCACTAAGCCGAGGCCAAGCCCTGCGAAAACCCGCAGGCCGGTACCAGGCTGGCGGGCCGGGTCGAGGGAGACCAAGCAGTGTGATAAGACGGGCTCGACGAAACGAAGGGTGCCCCATGGGGTTCATCCGTTTATACAGGGAACTCGGCTTTGGATTGTCTTTGTCGCTAAGTTTCATGGCCTTCCCGTTATGGCGCCTCATTTCACCATAAGTGCCGTAAACCGGCCACGTAAGCCCTGAGGGATAACCCGTAGGTAGCAACTAAGCGTGTTGACAGCCGGTACGTCGATCTTATAAGGAGCTTTTTGCTAACAGGCTCTCGCGTTTCTGAAGCCTTAAGGCGTTTCCAACCACGTCGTGTACATGGCTCAGGTTGCGTGGTCAGAAGGAAACTATTAATATAACTGTAGGTATACGTGGTTTAAGTCATAAGCTGCAGCGGCCCTAGAGAGTGTACGTATGGTAGTATATGGGGATGGGGACTTGGAGGAGGAGCATAGTCAAGTCAAACATGGTTATTGTTGTAAGCATTTATTAGCTTTTCTGCCTGACGATACCCCCGCTTCGTTGCGTTTAACCGGGCTGATTAGGCGGGATCCATGTCCATGGGATTGTCCTAATCTAGTTTGACATCTCGATGGCAATGATCCTGGTAATGTAGCATCGAGGGTGTGGGGTGTTGGGTTCAGCTGGATGTAAGGCAGAGCCTGCACTTACCTAGTAACATGGATCTGGTTATCGCACTACGTTTGCACAGTATGTATGGCAGTACGCGGGGGACTAGGTCCATAAGCATCAAGGCGAATATGCGTAAGCTAATAAGACGACAGACAGCTCGTGCCAATTACCGAATCTGGTTGGTGACGGAGGTACGTATCCCCAATTTCAGCTTCCCTTGACATTGCCAGCAAGATTCTGAAGACTCAAAAATATATAAGGAGAGGAATTTCCTTATGGTTATTCTAGTAGACATTATATCCAGTGTCCGAAAATATTCACTGGTTACAAGGGACGACCAAGTCCTTGACACTCGCATCTCGCCGCGCTATCTAGGTTCCTAGTTATATACCCCCTCTTTACAATCACTCATCAACCTGCACGATGAAACACGATGAATTCTAATAATACTAGGTACGTTAGGGACATGTGTAGTCGTGATGACTCACATTGAGGACAGGGCCTCCGTGTCCGGGTCAGACCAGCACCTCAAGCCCTTTGCACCCTTCGGCCCCAACGCAAGTTCCTTCTCTATTTTTGATGTTCGTTCTTCGGTCCCAACATAGAACTGGGAAAAGAAGAAGTACCTCGGAAGCTCACTCTCGTGGTGTCCTCTACAGGGCGTTATCTTCTGCATCAGAGACGTTCCACCGTGAAACAGCGCTTCGTTGCATCAGACCCTGAGCCTCGATTACGCCGTCGTCGTATCGGGCGAGATCGTCCTCGAACTCGATGGAGGCGAGGCAAAGCTCGCCAGGGCGGGCGAGTTCATCGTGAAAGGGGCCACAGCAGGACGGATGATGTCTATCGTATTGCATTCCTCATGGTTGGGGCTGAGAAGGTGAAGTCGGCGAGCTAAAGGAGCTAGAGGAGACGGCATTTTAAAAGTACCTAACATAGCGGGTAGTAGAATCTGTTCTCGTTGAATACTATGGTTTATATATTGCTCATATCACCGAGATATGTCTTCAGCCCCGTACTCTTGGATGCGTTCAAATACGGTCTGACTCTTTTGCTTTTGCGCCGTCGTCGCACTGTAGTTCTTTGATAACCTTAATAGGCCGAAGCCATAGGTATTCCCTAATCCCTCGGCACCGCAGTGGCCCTGACTGGACTTCACGTGGCCGTCCTAGATGGTCGATATCGCCTAAGTATTGAGACATAGTCGAGAGGATCTCGTCTGCCAGAGTGTGTATGATAGACGTAGAATCCTGCGATAAAGCGCATAAGGTATCAATAGTAGCATTATCTAGGTTGAGGGACACGAGTGCCGTATTCAAACACTTAAGGATCTGCTCGTGAGCGATCATCCTCGCTGTCCCATGATAATTCCACTCATAGGCCATCCAAAGATCTGTATGGAGCTGGATGGTGTCTGTAAAGGACTGTATGGAATGCTTATATGATGGTAAGTCGTGAGCGGCCAAGGTTTTAAATGCCCACGCATGCTTTATCTCCAGTTGCTGCTCGGTCAAGTTTATGTATCTCACCCACCAACCCTAGCATCTCGGCTACGGGCAATTCATCGTTATCGAGAGCACGTTGTAGCGCACGAGCACGGTCGCAAGTCCGGCTAACATGGAAGGCGTCCTTTTCCAAGCGCACAAAGGGCATATCGTCATTCGATGGGCCGATCCAGTCCCCCGATACATCTAATGAGTTTAAGCCAAAAGCCAGCTGTTGTTTTTGCTTCGACCACTGCAATTTAGATGTCCGCTTGTTTCGTGAGTGTAGGTCTACGAACAATTCGGTGATGAATCAGCCTGAAGAGACTCCAGCTGCGTGCATTGTAGACTTGATCGTGGCCACGGAGCCTCAAGATTTGTGCCACCCCTTGCGCATGAGCTCCTCTCGAAGTGGGATCGGGAACTAAAAATGTCTATGTACGTATATATAACATCACTAGTCGTTGGTTTTCGTGGAGAACATGACTGACTCGAAGTATTACCTCGAAGATATCCAGTATGACGATGGTCACGAGGTCGTGGTCGTCGAGCACCTTGCCTTGTATCGATAAGGACCTATGCAGCGCAGAGAGTGACATGCCATACTATTGGAATATATTCCGGACCAGCGCATCGTCTTCCTGACTCTGGGAGAGGTCAGCGTACGTAGCGCAGAGCAAACCGCCCTTTCATGTTCGCATCTTTGAATAAGGAGGGAAGGTGTTCAAGGAATCCGGGCGACGATGTTTCGTTACACGGGTGGACGACATATTTCTCTACGAAATGATCGACAGCTGCGTCCTCGGGGGTAGATTTCAAACGATTTGACATCTGTCTGAGCTAGGCAATGGTTAGGCTGAGGGCAGAGTAGTGAAATCGTTCTTAGTGCCACCTGACTCGTTCATATGTTCTTGTTCTCGTGGTTGACACCTTTGGCGACCTCGCTCCTTTTCGACATACCTACCCTTTCTCCTCGCAGTGTCAGGTGGAGACAGCACTGTTGCTGCATGGACACGAACGGTGATCTTGTCCGTTTCGTGCCAGAAGATGATAGAGGCCTCGTCGCGGTATCCCTCGCAGATCTCGTCGCGATTGATACAGCGCTGGCAGGAGGGTCGGCCTTGGTCACATTCGACCCGTCTCTGACAACATCTTAGACACCCCCGACTCAGACGCGACGTGTTGCAATGCCTAGCAAGGCCCTCAGAGCGTTGGAGCTATGGGCAGCGTCGATGGCCATCAACACCAGACCGCCCAGTTGTGTCATCTTGGCACGGATATAGCCTAGACCAATCGTCTCTACTTACGGCAAAGGGAAAGGAGAAAGAGAACCATGAGGACATTACGGACACGAAGATGGAAGCGAATGAGATTAGAGGCTAGTCAAGGCATGCCCGTTCATGGGTGGTCTAGCCGCAGCTGGCGCTTACTCGTAGCGAGTAAAATGCTTGGCGATCTAGCAGCTGCACCTCTGTCTCACAAATGTCAGGGTCGTAACATCAATGATATCCCGATCTATAATTTATGGTATATATACGCGGCCGGGGATCCGATCATCCACAAGTATTTGCTCTAGGTTAGGTGCAGGGTGAAGCCGGCGAATGATGTCGAGAAAGAGTGAGAACCGGCGCCGATGTCGTACAGGAACCCTCCGAAGGGGGCGCTTGTACCAGCCACCCAAAAGCTTGTTATGCACAATTCTCTCGAGTTGAATGGTGAAGTTAGGACAACTGACTAACGGCAAATAATTTTCATTATTAAAACAAAAATGAGCGGTGGGTCGATCTGGAGGGCGTATACACAGTAAATGCATACACCACACGGTACCTCGGGTATTATACTTAAGCGCTTAAACAACGAGGTACCTTTTCTTTATTTATATATATAATTACTTATAAATATATATAAAAAATCAAGAAATATATTAATTAAAATATATAATTATTTAAGATATATTATTAATTAATTAATATTAAAATTAAATATATTATATATTAAATATAAAAAAACTTATTTTTATAAATAAAAATAAAAATTTATATATATTATAAAGTAATTTACTTTAAAAAGATATTTAATTATTTTAATTTAAATTTAAAAATTTCTTTTTATTAAGTTTATAAGTAGCTAGCCTGGGTTAAGAGGCTTGGAATTTTACATTACGTCTTAAGACGATGTCACCCGACAACCGCGCTTACATAACTGCATAGTTACTTATGTAGCACTTGCATATGTAGTACTAAATGACGAAAGCAGACAGCCGACCACACGATCATCGGACTGTGTGCTGTGTTGTTGTGCTGTACAAGTTCGTCACGGCACAGTCCTCTTTTTTCTTTTTTTTTTCCCCCTTCGGTTCTCTTTCCTCAGTATTATTCCTCCTGGTAACTTGCTAAAACAGGTTGTTAGCGGCCTCCGCTGTTCACCGCCATCAGCCGTCGAACGCAGTCTAAGGTACCTTATGCTAGTTGGAAAACTTACTATGGGGAATTCCTTCTTGACTTCCCCATTTCCGGGTTCGTTTCGTTCACTGCTTTGCTGTCGGTTTGCTCAACCCAAGTTTTCTTCCTTGGTCATTCCTAGTAAACCACCTGAGCTTAGACCTTTTTCTTCTTCTTCTTTCCTTCCTGTTCCCTCTCCTCGTTTCCTCGTTATTCTCAGTCAGAAACTTGACATAAGTTCAATCGGGTATTTACCTCTCACTCTGTCCGGTCACTTGCCCACGCCCTCGCCCTCGCCCTAGCCTTCAAAATCCGTGGGACAGAGTGCATGATTCTTGCATAATATTTATTTTCTTGGTCTTTTTTACTTTTCCTCACCAAAGTCATTCATGATCCCCATCTCAGGCCCTCAAAGTTTCAATTAAGTCTTTTGGACGCGTTGTCTACTTGTGTATGCGGTTGTTGTACTGAAGAATATGCTTTCCGCCATTAGACACTGAAAGGCCATGATATGAACCTTCCTACGGTACACATCCTCTTTTGCATACCTCATAACTAGAGTCGTCGAGACTCCCCCCGTCATCCTCAAGGGGGGCAGGAATCACTGGTGGCCATTCACTCTCGACGTTTGGTAGATCTCCTCCGGCAGGCACAAGCTTGCATTTCTTCAAAAGGCCATATCCTCATCGTATACGCCTCCGCGCATGAGGTGTTTATCATTGGGTTGCGTGGAGCTTGGTCCTCGACGGCCAGCAGTCCGAACCCCCTCCCCCCAAACATCTAACGTGGACTACCTCTCAGAAACCATTAGCATGAGAGACTACCACCGAAATAGACGAGTCTTACAGCAGGAAGAATGACAGGTTCTCGACCGCCGTCGTTACTATTCGGGTCTCTATTTTGGTCACAGCAAAGATGGCTCCTATACGTGAATTGTCAGGCGTACTGATTACCGATCTGCTGTCTCTCTACGCTGGTTCATTGAAGAAGCGTGAAGAATCTACTTCATACCCCAACCTCAACGACTCGCACTTGTTAGCTCTGATGTGCATCTCCCTATCTGTGGCATCCATCAGCGTCATAGCCGCCCTCTATGCCTTCTACTGGTTCGTTCGGATGAGAAGGAGCTTTCGCCAAGAGTAAGTGGTTTAAAACAACGAGCCTGAACTCTGTATATCGGGAGTAAAGTTAACGGGCCCATAGTTTGATTATGCTGTTGATTCAGAGCGACATGATGAAAGCTATGTGGCTTGTCATCTGCCCGATTGTTTACTTCGCAGATGTTCCCACCAACTCAAAATTTTGTCAGGTTTCCGGCTTCTTTCTGACTATCACCATCGAAGCTTCCGATATTGCCGTCCTACTAATCGCGGTACATACTGCTCTTTTCATTCTTAGGCGGCAACATTCTGGTGGATCCTCAGGCCTCTATCCGTACAGACGCATTGCATATGCTCTTTGGGCCGTCGTGCCCATCATACTGGCCGCCGTCGTTCCCCTCACCGGCGGCAGTTTTGTAGACAACGGTCCATATTGTTATCTGCCTAGCGATCCTGAATGGTATCGAAGTGCTCTCAGCTGGATCCCACGATATATAATCTTTGCCGTCATCATCGTCACTTACACCGGGCTCTATCTTTATGTGGGTGTTCGGTTTCGTAGGTTCGGGAGGGATCAGAGGAGGAGCAGCACTCAAAGTTCCCAATCCTCACAGAGACACAGACAGAGAAGCCGAGCCCGCGATGTCCCGCCCACGCCCCCCATAGCAGACCATGGCCTATTAGACTCTGTCCAAGGCAGCGTGGCGAGGAACGGAATACTAAGAGATCGCCAACAGTCGATTGCTTCAACCGTGAGCACTTTACAGCTCGGCGAGCCTACCACTCCAACACCGAAGCGAAGCGATCAGATTCGAAGAAACTCCATCGCCTGGAACGTGGTAGATTTTGGGCATGATGGTTCGGTATCCGCGCCCCAGGAGCAGCGAGTCGAGCCCACGCCTCTTAGCCCCACAGCCGAAACCTTTGCCGCTGAAGCTAACCCCATCCGTATTCCGGAGCCCGTGCATCATCCTACCTCTGTGAGCTCCGGGCGATCAGCACATAGCCGCTCCCGATGGAAGCAACCACTTCTTCTGCCCGGCGGAGCTCACATCACCAGCTCCGTCCTAAATATCATCACCGCCCTACGCCGAGGCCCACCAGTCCCCTCTAGCACGAGCATGGGCGCTAACGCGAGCGCCTCATCGAGCTCGGTACACCTCCCACCCGAAGCGACCGCAGACGCCATGCGGCGGTCGCGCGAAAAGTCCCAGCGCCAGCTAAGCCTCTTGTTCGCATACCCGGCAATATACCTGCTAACGTGGATCGCGCCATTTGTGGCGCACGTGATGCAGTATGATGACGACTACGGGAGCCGGCGTAGGGAGCCTCTCCCCTTACAGGTCGTCAGTCTCACGAGCCTCTGCATCGGCGCCGCAGTCGACTGCTGCTTCTTCAGCGCCTGGGAAAAGCCCTGGCTTCACCTGCGTGGGGGGTTCTGGGAGGGCCTGGCTACGCGGTTTAAATTACGGTCAGCGGTCCGGACCGTCGGTCGCATCCGTGGCGGAGGAGGGAGTGAATGGAAGCCAGGAAACGGCGGCAGGACGCGCGAGGAGATGTTCGTCGATGCGAGGGATGCGAGGTTTCGGCGTGAACAGGAGACCCTGGATAATCTGACCGCCGTTGCGAGGAATCGGCCCCAAGCTCGTCCTAGGGAGTGGTGGGACGGGCTAGATGCGGTTGTTTGAGAGCGTCGCGCGTTCTCGGGAGGGAAATCTTTTTTTTTTTGGTATGATCCGACATGACACGACTCTTATATGATACGAATATGATACCCCGAATTTTTTCTTAGCTACGATGATGAGGAAGAAGGGATTAGGAATGGGCGTTGGGAAGATGGATGGGGCTTGGATACATCTTAATAACTGGCATTTGGCATTATAGCATTACGGACACAGGGTCACATTGTTTTAATAATAAAGCAGCGAGGGCGAGGGGATAGGCCAAAGGTGGGAGGGGTGGAGGTTGCGTAAGCAAGCATTCAAAGGCGCTGACAGGACAGGGCTATTATTCATGGTTCTCTCGGAACATCCGAGAAAAAAAAAAGAAGGGAAGCATTGGACGGCGTTGTAACTTGGGTTGTTCTGGAGTCGTGTTGGCAGCAGTAGGATGTATGTTGATTACATGCATGCAACATAAATAGCCCCTTGGATAGCACTATCACATCTATCACATTGACAGTGGATATGTCTCAAAAGACAACTATTAACATGTCACTTTTTTGCCATCCTCGTTAAATGACTTATCTACTTGGGATTTGCTTATATATTGGGGTTTAGTTATGCTCTTTTTCTTTCTCCCCCCAACTATCACTCTACCTTCTCTACCAACATCCATGTGGGTAAGTGTGGTGGCCTAGCACGAAATTGTGTGGACCACTTTCTTCATCTTGTCTTTATTTTGTTGCATGTAGACAGTTCGCAGACTTGTGCAAGCCCCAAAACTTATTTTATTACAGGAGGAATATTTTTTCCAATGGCCCGGTCTGATGGCCACCAATGCACGGTGCATGCTGAACAGTTGTCTGCTGATCTTATGCCAAGAACGTCTTCATCGCGCGATATAATAAACCCTCTCTCTCCCCGTCAACATCGCAACCCCCACTCCCCTCAAATGCACATCAAAGTGATGTTGCCTACATGGTGTGTCTTCATCATGTTTATCTTTTCCCTCCCCTTTCCTCATCTCGACTCTAGCCCTTACTCCCTGAGGAACTTCAAGAACGCCCTCGCGATAGCGACACCGTCATGACTGCCAGTAGCCCTGCCCATGCCGTCCTGGAAGAGACCCTCGGGGATGGCATTCGCCAACCTACGCGCCTTGAGGATCTCGCTCGTTATTTCTGCAGTGAACTCGGGGTGGCCCTGAACCGTGATTAGGCGCTTGGCCTGATACATGCTTTGGTTAGAGCAGGTTTCCGTGCTGGCTAACTGTTTGATACCCTTCGGTGGGGACGACAGGACGATGTCCCGGTGCATCTGCTGGATCGACTGCGTGCGTGTTAGCGAAGCCTTTTTTTTCTTCTTTGCTTGCTCAATGTCCTAACCGGTTAAGGTAAGGAATGAGAGGGGCGAATGGTGGAAGAAGACGGGCGGGATGGGTACGGGGTAAAGGGCAAACACACCATCTTCTCTAGCCCAAAGATTTCCTTCCCTTCGTCAGTGAGTTCGCACTGGACGACGCTCAGCTCCCAACCACGCTCATTCTGGCCGACCTCTACGCCAAGGGCACGCGCGACGATCTGGTGCCCGAAGCAGACGCCGACAACACGCACGTGGTGGCTATCAAGGCAGCGCTTTGTATAATCTACGAGCTCCTTGATCCACTCGGGGTTCTCATACGCGTTATGCTTGGAGCCAGTGATGAGGATCGCGTCGATGTTTTCCAGGTCTGGGTACAGGTCGGACGATGACGGCCGATGTCCGTCAACGTAGACGACGAGGTGTGAGGTGATATCTAGTTGCGACTCCAGTGATGCTGGAGGGTCCAGCGAGTCACACGCCCGCTGGAACAAGTCCTTGAATACCTGGCCATAGGATTCCCACTTGGCCGCGATACTGGGGATCGGAGTGTCGGCCTCGAGGATGGCGAGGCGGATCGGCTTGATAGCGGTCTCGGAGCTCATGGTTTCAGGTGGAGGTGAGTCTAGGTTGGTTTAGATCGCTATGGTTCGGTCTTGGTGGGCTGGTAAGTCTCTATCTTGGTTCGTCGACAAAGGACAAGGGCAGACGGGCGGTTTTCAAAAGTAAGATATCGCGAGACTGTCGAAGACGAGGAAACGAAGCTCTGTCAAGGAGGAGGGAAGAGAGAGAAAGAGAGAGAGAGAGATAGAGAGAACGAGAACGAGAAAGAGAGAGGGACAGGACAGAAAAGAGACTAGAAATAATCAGTCGCACTTGGGTGCTTGTGACAGGTTGGTAGCAAACTAGGTTAGACGGCTCGTGCTGGCGCTGGGCCCTTTTTATCTATGCCAACCTTATATTCATTTATACCAATCAATAACCTAGGGGAAAGGAGGGAGGCGGAGGAGGAGGGAAAAAGAGTGTATCTCGGAGAAGAGACTCTGTAGACATGCCCGGCGCAGAATCAATACCAACATGCAGACTCAAAGGGGCCCCTCACCATCGTGGACCCTATGCATGTTGTTTCTGCTGGGTTTGTCCCTGGGGCAGGACTGGAACAGGGAAGTTATTCGTAGGTGGGGGAATCGGGGGGGGTGGAAGAAAAAGCTACTAGGAGGCTCAGCAGTTTTGATGCTGTCTGGGAGAACCCCGCGGGTATCTCTGATAGGCTGATAGGTAGGGAACCCTGGCGGTGTATATTTCGTCATTGCTATCGGGAACGGCACCGGCTTCACAAGCCACACTGCAACAGTATTCCTTACAAACCCCCAAACCCCGGCCGGGCGGGTAGTGACAGATCGTGCCAAGCCCCCCCCCGGCTGCGGCTCAGTCGCAACAGTTGTGGCGTCCTCTTCGCTTAGGGCCGTTCGATGTTACCTCACGTCACACTTATTATCGATTCTGTGTTAGTAACCTAGAGAACAAAATAAGTTTATATTAACTTTAAGCTTGATTGCTTCCATGCGAAACCCAAATTGATGGTGGTAATCGTGATATTACCAACACTGACAACACTACACACCTTTTCCCGCCTTTTAAGCTCGGCCCTTTGCTCTCCTTCTCCATGATTGCAAGAACAAAAAGGGATATGTAGGTGCTGATGTTTGCAGTTCCAATAATTGGACCCTCACTACCTAGTTTTTGTTTTTTCTCTCTCTCCCCCTTCTCCCCCCCCCTTCTCTCTCTCTCTCTCTTCGCATTTTCAAAGCCCGCGCCGTAACAAACTCAGTCCTACAGCTGTACGTCCTCTGCATCTCGGACAAATTAGCAAGAAAAACGTCTTGCCGATCTGGCTAGGCGTACTTCAGGAAGAGTCTCCTATTCGCCCACCCTTTCCTGGCCATTAGTGAGGCTACACTCACTAGTATTCGAACAGCCTAGCCTCCATCTAACCTGGACAGCATCTTACCAAAATATGGCAACTATCCGCGAACATGGGAATGGCCTCCCCCCTGCCCTGGTATCCACATGAGCCGTCTCCACTCACCTTGGGACTCCGGCCAGAGTATTGCTTTTTGATATCGTGGAAATCCCACGGGTGTGTTGTCCTGTGCCAGATGAGCCTTGCTTCTCTAGTCTCCGAGACGTGCCACCCATACCTTCAATTATTGGCTTAAAAGGGGCTAATATAACATCTAAAGTAAGAGCTGTCAAGGTCTAGGATCGCGGAGATGCGGCCTAACTCTGTGCGATCCCCAGCGCGGCTACTTATCGCCGGCATTATCAGATGGCCGGTATGGGGCGGGAATGTGCCGCAAATTATGTCAAGCACGAGCAACGCAACGTCTCGCGCGCCCAGATCTGAATTGTTAATTTACGTAAATATTTACCCTTTGCAGCCCCTGAGCTGGCAGTCTCGGGTAACTTACGAGCCAAACAGATAGCTACCCGTTGATACACCCACCCTTTGTCGGAAGAGAACTCCGAACCCTCGGGTTCGTCATATATTGAACCTAGAAAACTCTCTTCGAAAGTTAGATATATCAGAATCCTCCGGGGCATATATTCCAAGCCTTGGGCACTAATGCAATGTGGTGTGACAGTGTCTTGTTGCGGGCATTGTCAACAACAGCACATATTCGGTCACCCGGTTCATCCACAGATGACAAATTTATATTACTGATCTTTAAAAAACAGGCAATATAATTCAAAAAGTAGGACTACTGGGTTGCTTAGTACTCCTAGTACGGGCCAATGATTAATTTGCTCCCTAGCTTGAGAAAAGAGCTCGATGGAATTACTCTCTAAGGGATATCGAACAAACGTGCGTCTTGCTCAGGAGATAATGCCTGCCGAGTACTTACAGCAGTACTGCCGGGCATTATTTACTCAACCAATCTCCGGTACACGATGACGAGTCTGTATGTTGTATGTGATGCATTACAGATTCTGCACACACTAGTGCTGACCGGCTTTAACTAAGCCGTGATTGGAATACGTTGGTATATTACGGAAGAGGATTCGTGATATAAGCTCAGTAGGCAGGTTGGGATGGCATTAGTGCCCCTTTGGCTACCAAGTTATTTGGGGATGGCTATGGGCTAAGGCGAGGACCAAATTTGTGTCCATACACTTGTTGACTCCATGCCCCTTAAATCTTGTGTTCAAGCAAAACAGGACGTTGAGTAGTCGGAATGATGCGAGCTTACCAAATTCCTTCGCCTTCTAAATCATCACCTCCGATGTCAGCTACTCCAGATACTGAGGAGTACAGGCCGTCCAAAGCACCAGCCCACGTTGGTTGTATGATCTTGTAATATAGACCTGGATCACGCGAAGCTGCATACGGCCCCTCCCCCGACGACATGAGCATCTTACCTTTCTTGGTAATGCGAACCCTCAGCTTATGCACCCACCAATACGTCGAATCTCACATGAGCCTACTGACCTTGGTAGTCGAATAACTCGCTGACCTACTTTATAGCTCGGTGCGCACAGCCATGTGCAGGTGGTTTTGTGATTCGTAGAAGTTCGAATGTTGCTCCTTGATGTCTCCAAGATACGAACACCATAAACGCCATGGCCTTCATGCACTACACCATTCGGAAGGCGAGAAGAAGCTTATGCTGCGTTCCTAATCCGGATAACCTGGAAGCCGCTAGTAAAAGCTTGCAAGGCTCAGCAAGTCCAAGCAAGTGTGACAAGACTTCTGTTTGATACCCACACGTCTTGAGTGTAGATAATGCGACTACCTGGAATCAGCCCTCCGAACATTCTCGGTCTGGAATGTCGCGAAAATCACTGCTAGCATCAGCATTATCTCCAGAGCTGGAGTGGAGATAACCCTTTGGCCTGCCAACCATACCGAGGGCGCCTATTGCTCTAGTCAAAGCGAAGTAATGTAGTTAACAAATGCAGCTAACAGTCATCATGATCGTTTCGAGCCTTTACCAATGAACCGACTCAGCACGTGTGATATTGACCCGGGACCGAAAAACCACATGGCGTTGAGCGAATGAACCAAGAATTCTACCAATTGCCTGGCAGTTTTCTCCTTGTGGTCCCCTAGTAATAAAACACGAACCATGAATGAGACGAGAGTCGGTCACTAGGCCAGGGTCGAGGACTCAGATCTCATAGCGCGGAAGTGGAAACGATAAGCGTGGTAAAGACACTACACTCGCATCTTGATTGCAGAATATACGACTCAGGCGCCACGGCCAATGCGATCATAACAGGTAGCCACATATTAAGGCATGGCCCTCCAGAGAACCCGGTAATGAGATGTTTGGACAAGGGAGCCGAAACATAGCTTAACCTGCTCGTCTTTTGCGGGAACAGGAACGAGGGAAAAGACCCTGAGCCTGATATGTGAAATTCCTAACTTCAATCATCGCTGTTGAGATGAGTCGTCGCAAAGGGAAGGGAAGAGCAATATGTTGTTGTAGCTGGTGCTAGTAAGTATTCAGACGGAAAAATCATCGGGCGAATTGGAAGGAGAAGTTTAGAAGCGAAGGTTGAAAAAAAAAAAAAAAAAAAGGGAAGAAAGAATTTTTTTTTTTGGAGAATATTGTACATGTGTTTTCACATGATGATGGCGCCACATCATGATATGATGAATTCAGGGGCAAAAGCGGCAGAATCGGGCGGTAAGACAGTGGATATACACAGTGTTTATGCATACATCTATAGGACGCGATAACTGTACAGCTGTAGCCCGGGCCTAACGTGCCGGGTGCCTGTAGGCACCTAAGATTAGGTAAGCTGAGGCCAGCCAACTGGTACCTAATGTACCTAATCCGTAATAGTAGGCAGCGGCTAGCGTGCCTAGACGGTAGCTAACGCTGATGATACGCACATCATCTATCTTCAACGATTATTAAAACTAAGAACTTGTCTTGCACATTATACGTACCTGCTCTTTGTCAACAGAAACTGCTTCTCATTACATGTTAGCTGATTACCTGGCAGGGGGAGGGTTCAATCAAGTCATTCGCTCTCCCACTCACCAGCACTTGGCGAATCCCGACTGGTTGGCACACTTAATTCTCGTATCACAACCTACGCCATCAGCTGCCCCCCCCAGAATCGTCTCTTGTTGCGAAACCAGCCGAGTCGACAGTGATACCGGCTTTTATTGGCCAACGTGTTGATTACGACCCGGCATCAGTCGAGAGATTGCTCTAGATTTGAACGAGGCTCAGCTGTCATCCGTCGGCACGGCCCAGAGACAAATCGGCTCAGCCGTGGACCTGTACACCGCCTGGTCGGGAACACCCGTATCGAGAAACCTAGCAGCTTCAAGTAGAGCCCGGCAAGCATCAGGCCTCGACTCGATCTGATATCCACATCGCCCTCGATCAGACCGTTGTGGGCCCATCGAACCCGGCGGTCCCAGCAAACGACAATCTTCCGGGCTTCGGGATTGAATAGTTCAAAGAAAACATACCGCACGACACCACGGCCCTGGATATAAAAACACGACGACCCTCGAGC
Organism: Biscogniauxia marginata; assembly: GCA_022695795.1. Classification (NCBI taxonomy): domain Eukaryota; kingdom Fungi; phylum Ascomycota; class Sordariomycetes; order Xylariales; family Xylariaceae; genus Biscogniauxia; species Biscogniauxia marginata. The sequence continues at coordinate 104,060 of MU404153.1, read as the reverse complement.
TGCATATTCGTGAAAGAAAAGCTGTAGTCTCCATAACGTGTTTTGTCCTTGTGTTCTGTCTTCTCCCGCTTCTTTGGATTATTATCCCATGTCGCACGTCATGGCGCATTCGTCACCTTCGATAGACTCTCTCCCGAACGAGGTACGGGCCTATGCCCCAACCCGGACTTGCGATATACGTTGCTAACATGGCCTGAAAAATCTAAAGGTCCTCATCCAAGCCCTTAGTTCTTTCTCTACTCGCTCGCTGCTGCCCATCGCTGCTGTTTGCCGTCGTTTTCGCGGACTCGTTGGCCGTCTTCACTACTATCGCCTGGTCGAGGCTACGGTTCTGCAGGACTACGAGGTCATTCTTGAGTGTTACCACCCCACCAATAAGCTCTCGGCCCCGTCGTTGCACTGCGAGTACCTTGGTACGGATGGGCTGCCTGAGGCCGGCGCCGATGCGAACCTCGAAAGCCTGAATCGCCTTTACACGCGATTTCGGCCTTTTCTCGGTGAAGAGCAGAGGCGACCGCGCGCGCGACGGCCCACCACTGGTGTTCTTCAAGGTACAGAAGCGCCCCTGATAGAGGTGCCATCGCACGATGTCTATCTCGAATCAGGAGAGCTCTTCTCTCAGCTTTGCACCGTAACCAATCTCGTTAAAGTGGGGCCGAAACGGGGCCTCTTCCTGAGCATAGCCCATGTTTCCGATGGTGTGATCCGCGTATGGCGTGACTGGCTCCGGAACGAAGCGGCCAACTCGGCGTTGACGCAGCAGCGAGCGAGGCCGAGTTTAGACGATGAATCCATCCTGTGGACCGATTCGTCAAAGGACGTCGGGCTGAGATTTCGTGTTATCGAGAAAGAGGATAACAATTCACCCGTGCTGGTTGGTCCCAACGACGACCCGCCTATGTCGTATGTGTTGGAGTATCAAGGTGCGTTCCCAACCACTATTTCCAATCTAAGATGTCAACTTACACTCGTTGTAGAATTGATCATTCGGACAAACCAGCTACTTCTTAGCTTGGAGGCGTCCGAGGCCCAACAGGTCACTCATGCAGGTAAAGCAATTGTCATTGCATCTATGTGAAAAGACTGAGTCTGCGACCCCGTACCACGAGGAGCAGGAAGGTCTATACCAATCCCCATTACCCTTTTCTTTATAGGCGTTATCACGGCGACCTACTATAGAGAAACTGGTTCACTAGTTTCATCTCGGCAATACGGACAGCCGGCCACGTTTCTGATCTAAGCTTCGCGGCCTGGATTGTAGGACGATGGGATCCTATGAGAAGTAACACCGTTGAGCTGCTGAAACTGTATCGGCTGGTTCCAGTGGACCTGATAATGCAAGCTGCATTCTGTGACCCAGATTTGGCCCTCTTTCGAGATAGAAACAATCACCACTGCAACGATTTCCTGGTTCAGCACGTTTGGGCAAAAACAGGATGACATTTCAGGAGTATACTAATCTGGTTTTCTTCCCTTCAACTTTTAGGGGCTTGTTATGTTCCTGGTGCTGTCTCTTGCCAGCCAGTTGATACTATAATACAGTTTATGATGCCACCGATGCGACTGGTAGAGTCCATGACTCCCCAGTTAGTCTGGTAGTATTCTTCAACTGTCGTCGCCAATTGGGTCATCATCCCCACTTGCGTGGATGGGTTCGGAACGGTTCGGAATGGTTCGGAACTGTGATTTCTTAATGGGCGACCACGTGACCGTGACCAGTTAGAGGCCTCGAGGAGTTGTTTTGGGCGGCGTCCTTTTGATCTTATGGGTGGTTTCGCACAAAGATTTCCACATGATAACGCTACACTACTTCAATGCTCTTCAACCCCGTTACGATTGGGATTGTTTGGAAGAACAGGTCGAATTGGGCTTCGGATTCGACACTTGGTAATAACGACAGCACATCTTCATGTTTGCCTTTGGTATGGTGGGGGTTTTATTCATAAATAGACATAAAGGAGTTCATAGGTTAGAAGGGCAGAGGCCTTATCCATAGATAGAAATATACTCGAGGAACACAAATCGAAGATTGACGGACTCGAAAAAGGAAACAGGATCTTCACATCAATGATGGGCACAATCTGACGCGTTCTGTAATACGCAAAGCAGAGGCGAAAACGCCTCCTCAACAGACCACGGATACTCTGGGCCGTGATACTCAACATGCTGGACAGATAGAGCCTTGAAAAGGGAAGATACACATACAGTATTATTATACCTGCATTGGGTAGGTATGTGACTCCAGGTCAGATCATCTGTGCGAGTTATCTACTAGTGAATGTATGTCCCGTCAATGCGCCGGCATCTGCTGGACCGTGCGACGAAAAATCTGCATCATTCACACCTCGGATGAGCTTGAGTTTGGACTTGGCCTGGGCGGCATGTGAAGAGAGTCATTGAAGAGAGACGAAGAAAAACAAATATTTCTTTGTCAAGTCCCACCGGCTAGTTAGTCGATTTCTTCCCACCAATATCACTTATCTCGCTCTTCGCTTTCGTGCTGACGCGAAAACCCCGAGATGAGCGAGAATTGATAAGGGGTGGAGGTACAGATTAGGTAGGTAGGTAGTCAACATCAGTACCTATATCCCATATAAGGGGCGAGGGGATCGATCGGGACTGAGGACTCGAGCCCTGTGCGAGGACGAGGTACCTATACCTAGCACCGTAACCCTTCGGCCCGGCAAGACTATAGACAGACGCGTCGGATTATATACCTACTACCTAATGCAGGTGGTTGGTCAGGTAGGCAGATCGGCAGGTAGCGGTAGATCGTAGATATATATCCTTGCCCGAGAACACATTTTCGCTTTCTTCCCGCCAATTCCGAACTTAGCAGATCAGATCAGTCACAGTCACGCGTGTCGGCTTCGGGATCTAGACTTGCCAACATTAACCCTGCCCTCTGAGATCTTTTTTATGTGGTCTATGTGCACAGCCCTACAGTATTAATAGTAAAATGTAACCCTGGTGAAAGACACAAAACCTTTTTTTCTTTTACACTATCTTTTAGGGCAAATAGGTGCCTAGACGAAGAATGCCGCAGCGTAGCAGTAGATCATAGATTGGGTATGGGTAGATCCAAATCGCATCTGGCTCTGGGTAAGGTGACAGCTAGGTAATATTTTGGGGGGCGGTGAGTTGGTGTGGCCGGGTTTTCAGTCAGACCTTTGCTGTGCTTTTTCCCTATAGCGCGAGACGCGCCCTTTTATTTCGTCATCATCGTCGTTATTCCTATCCCGGCACGCAACTCTTCCTGTGTCTTGGGGGGGTTTTTTCCCCCCCGTCTTTGCCTTTCCCGTTTTATGTATCGTGATTATGAGTTGTCTACATGTCGCTCTTATATGGAGTTTGTAAGAGGGTCGGCGATAGAGCGATATTTCCTACTCGGCGGGGACGAGCTAGTCGCATTTTCGAAATGCGGTTCCCATACCACCACTTACATGGAGTATGCTGACATGCCAGCCTCCCTTCCCCAGGTAGGCATGCCGTCGTTCCTGCGATAAATCGCGTATTGTCAGCCTGCAGCCGCTAACGCTTCCGGCAGGGAGTTGCAGTTAGAGGAACACGCAGTACCTTAGTATAGGTATATTATGTAGTGATAATCACACTTATATGGAGTAGGTAGATACATGTGGACTAGATCCCAGTATTGGCTCTACCTAGGTCAGCTTGCCAATCGCTCGTATGATGAGCTGTAAGCATAATAGGTGCTCCATACCGAAATTTATTGAGAAATATGACATTCGGTTTCTGACCATGGAGATTACATATGTACGTGATAGCAAAATAACGTCCTAACACTGCTGCAGCCATGACAGTGACCACTTCTCTTGGGATTATCCTTGCGATGACAAGAGGAAGAAAATACCTAGTCGAGGCAGACTAAAAGAAGCTATATCCGCCAGTGGTAATTAGATGAACCGGGTACCAAATGTCTCATATCGGGAAATTTGTCAGGTACTTGAGAGATGAACCAGGTCAATCCATCTCGAGGACGTGTTGTACGGATCTTCTGACGCGATTTCGCGACTAGACTCGGACTACACCACATTCCGTCATCCACGTCGTTCTGCCCCAGCCCCTCATAACTCTCAATTTAGTGAATCGATATTTCACGAACTTTGTTGTCGGTGAGCAGAAAGGAAGAAGGAAAAAAAAGGACGAGATATAGCGAGACAGTGGAAAGGGAGGGAATGGAGACATTTGAAGGAAGCCTTAGCTTAAACATCTCACCTATACTAGTGTAAGTCAACTCCACTTTCTTAGGTAAGGTTCCTCCCTCCCCCCTTTTCAGTGTATTCAGGGGCAGGGGACTACACTAGGTTAGGAGAATTTCTCCGTTTGGGACCGTGCGCTCCGCTCGCTGCCGCTTGCCGGCGTTCCCACGAGGCAGCCCCCGCGTCAAGTGGGTTTCAGCCCTTTTGCGAAATCCCATACATAGGCACAACCCCTGGTCTTCGCGTCTCACATCACACCGCATTCACCTTGACATTCAACCCCAGCGGCTTGGTACTGTGTGGGCGCGGGCTGTAAGCTGCGTGGCCCTAGGGGGGTCGGAGATCAGATGGTTCAAGGCTATGCCGAGGCTTAGGTGACAATGCGTTCTGGAGACGCTTCTGTGTGACCTCTGCTCTCCTCCTACACACCGAGTGAGAGAGTTCGATCTGAAGCTATGCATCCCAGTCCCATGACGCCGATTTGAAGGGCTTTATCTTCATGCCCTCGACTCTCTTTTACTTTGGAGAACCAGCTTGGGCCATGGCGCTCTGACCCCGGCATCATGGCTAAGACCAGGTACCTAGGTAGGGTGCGAATATGATCGATGCCGGGTTTGGCCATCTTCCTCTATGGAGACACACCGACTGGCTGAGCTAGGTAGTCTTGTGCTATCCAGTCTGGTCAAAATGGGCACGGCTTGCGCGCGGGCACTTGTAAGCATAGGATCAATGAAACCCTTCTCGCGGTGAACTGTATGTATGTGAAAGCCATCACATCTACGCAGCCACGCACGATGATCTCATGCACGTGGTGCCTAGAACGTCCTTTATTCTGGTTTCCCCCCCCCCTCTACTACTAGCTCACTGGATCCCATCTGCAGGCTGAGTCTTATCTCACATTCCCTTTTCACCATGTTGTTTTCTTCTTTCGTATCCGTCGCGCTCCTCTCACTCCCTGACCGCACATAGGATCCCCACATTCGTTTATTTCTTTTCCCTCTTCGTCGAAGTTGATCTTCGAGGTATAGCTGCCTTCTCATAATAACCTATCCCCTCCCCCTCACCTCTACCCAGTTGGATATCTGACTGTTTCGTTCCTTGTGGCTATTCACAGTACGCTCATTTCTATCGCGTCTGCTGGGCTCGCGATTGGTTGCCACCAAGAGTCGAGGGCTGGAATCGTTCTATCTAAACATTGGGTTTGAGAAAGTAGTGTGCAAAGAGTAGGAAAGAGAGAAAGAGAGAAAGGGAGAAAGAGCAAGAGTGGGCATCATGGCGCGGCCGGAATCTGGCGATTCGACGATCGAGATAGCGGAAGTAGAGAAGAGTTTTCCGACGCCGCCGAGATCAAGTCCCCGCATCTCAAAGAACTTGCCGTCACTACCACCGGCAATAGAAACAAGGAACTCGGGCGAAGGTGCTGTAGCAAGAGATAGCCCAAAGTCGCCAGCTACCACGTTCCGAACATTTTCACCAATCCCCGGCATGGGACCGGATAACGTAATACCACCCCCTTTCGGACGACCAATGACACCCACGCGTCCGACGAGACCGATGCCCAATGACCCGCCACGGCCGATGACCGCTTCGACTAAGAGATTGTCGTTCTCGAGCTCGGCAGCGGAACGAGGGATTAAGTATGGCACAGGGAAGGACGCCGGTATAGAACTGTCGCCGCGGCCTAGCGATGACCCGCAAGATCCTTTGGTAAGGTTCCTCAGAGACTACGAGTTTCTTTCACACATGTCTCATGTGTCTAACTTTCAATCTCGCAGAATTGGCCGTTATGGAGGAAGCACCTGAATTTTACTGCGCTACTTTTCATGGTGGCGCTCGTGGGCGCGATGAAGACGGCGTACATCAGCGTGGACAGTTTTATCGCGATAGAGGAGGGCGTCTCATATACAGCAGCTGTCGCTCTGACGGGGGTTCCATTAATTATCTCTGCAGTGACAGGGATGGCGAGCACGATAATCGCGAGGATATGGGGGAAGAGACCTGTTTATCTGGTCTCCACGATCTTAATTTTCATCGGTGTGGTCTGGAACACCAAGGTTAATGGGCGCATATCGGAAAATATGGCCGCGAGGGTCTTCCAAGGTATGGGATGGGGTGCGTTTGACACTTTGGTCTTGGGGTCAATACAAGAGACCTACTTCGTATGTCCTACCTTACCGCAGATGAACTTCTACCTCGCATGCTAACTCACTCTCGCAGGAACACCAGCGCCAGTCAAAGATACTGGTGTTCTACGTGGTGTCGGTTGCTACAACTTGGGGCTCACCACTGCTGGGTGGCATTGCTTCGTCTGGTCCTACGGGATTCGTGGTGCAGTTTGAGATCATCAGCTGTTTCATGACAATCGCGATTCCGTTAATCGTCTTTGGGGTCCCGGAGACAACATTTGACCGTTCGTCGCTCAACCTAGCAATGCCGACCCTCTCCCGGACCCAGTCATTCTGGCCAGGTAGGACTATCACGAAGAAATCTGCGTTGGATTATCTCGGCAAGATGAAGCCGTGGTCATACAAGGCTAAAACGATCTACCCGGCCTTGATCATGCAAATGCCCCGGGCAATGGTTGCACCGTCAACGCTGCTTCTCTTCGTGGCGACACTGATCCCGCACGCCGGGCTCTGGGGCCTAGCAAGCTCGATTTCACTTCTCTTCTCGCCCATGCCTTTCGTGCTCCCGGAGGCAGTTCTGGGTGCCCTAATGGTAGGGCCCTTTATACTTGCGACTGTCGCAGCGCTGGCGTCGGCCTTTCCGTGCTTCCAGCGACGCTTCACGCCCACGGTTCATCTAACGACCCTTGCTATGGGTACTGTCCTCGCCTCCGTGGGCCTTCTAGGTTTCGGGCTTTATCTCGAGGGTCTCCTGCGCATGCCCGCAGACGGCTCCCGGAATCCCACCAGCATGCTGTGGGACCTCCGCTTCGTGGGAGAGCGGATCAGCTTCCCCGTCGTTTCGTTCCTACTCGGCCTTATTGCGGCGGGGTCCGTGGCCCTCGACGACACGATGGCGCCCGTCATCCAGCGGTCGACGGCCTTCACCTCGGCTAACCTCGCGGTCGGCCTGCGCAACATGGCTGACATGCATGCCGGGCTGACATGCCTACGCAACCTTGCCGCGGGCGCCTTCGTCCTTGGTATCCCCAACGCAGTGTGGGCGTGGGATGGCCTCAGAGCAACCGCCCTCGGAATGGGCGTGATACAGATCTTTCTCGGGGCGGCCCTCTGCGCCGTGTGGTGGTACTGGGACGAGAACATCAGACGTTTCGACGGGCGGGTCATGGGGCTCGTGGATCTTTCGGACCTGTCGGACCTGAAGGACCTGAAGCAGACAAGCTTCTTTGAGAGACGGTAACGGTAAATGGCACAGATTTGGGGGAGGAAAGTTTTGAGGGTTGGGGTGGATGGACGGAAGGGTGGTTGGCGGGCGGATGGATAGTGTCATGGAGTCTTTCTATTCGCAGCAGACATACCACACAACCTGCGCGGGGGAGGAATGAAATGGTGATATGAACATAAACGAGAGTACGAGTTTTTTTGTTATATCCCAGGCTGTAATGAATAATGCGGTTATGACTTGTCCCCTCTCCATATGCTCCCCGTCCAGGTTTTGTCTCAGGTTTTGAGTCTGTCGCTAGCCGTGAAGTGTCTTGTAGTTGGATCGGTCCTCGTCATCACCGTGGAGGAGTGGCCGGTCTCAATCAAGAATGTGTCCAGGCAGCAGTTCTCCAAAGCTGGTCGCCCCGTCGTGATCAATTTCCGTTCGGTGCTGTGCCGCTTTCTGCAGTCCACCGTATGTCGCATATTGTTTCAGGGGCGAAATTAAACTAGACCATCTAGAGCAAATGCGCTGTACGAGTTACCAGAAACCTACTTCTTGTTAGACCAACGAACTTTTGTTAGTTCCAATCCATGGAGGACCTAGACATCAATATAGATACATAAGAAGATAGCCTGGCCGTGAAGCTCGGCGTATGTAATTCGTACCTGGAATACGAGCAATCTAGACTTATACCACACACATAAGGAGCCCTCGCTAGAGGCGACACTAACGATTCAATGCCCAATCATCGTCCGACTCTCCCCTCCGAGCCTATCAGGGGTTGTTTTGGAAAAGGACGCCGCCGCCTAATCAAGTTACCGGAGATTCCTAGCAGCATGTTTTAGTGGATCAGCCCTAGGCGCCATTGAAGAGTCCTTCGGAGAAGCCTGGTAGACCCCCCTTTTCCCGTCCAGGTTAAAAAGCCCGACGATCTTCCTCTTCTTGCCCAGACGAACAATTCTAGATCTTCGTTGATCAAGAGAAAAGCTTATTTCTTGCTGCCTTCTTTGTTATATTTATATGCATTGGTTTATATAACGCGGCTATACCCTCATTTTCGCTGCTTTGGTCGGTCATTCCTTTGACCTGCTTACGAGCTTTCCACTCACTCACTCATTCATTCATTCATTCATTCATTCACTCACACTCACTCATTCAACCTTTAACATACCAAAGTCCACTCGTCGATCTCTATCTACCTATTTAATCGTTCCTTGATCCATCATGGTTACCAACGTCGTCCTCGCGGCTGCTCTCGTCGGCGCCGCCTCCGCGCATCTCCCCGCCGTCGCCAAGCGGGATTTCTTCCTACAAGGCCGCCAGGAGCTCGACGAGACCTGCCAGTCGGCCATCAACGACATTATGCCCTTATACGCTGATCTACCGATGCCGCCAGACGACTTGCTAAGCATCACCATGCCTGCCGATCCCTGCGCCACTCCCACCTTGACCGGCTCGCTCTCGTCTGAGTTGAGCTCCTACACCTCCGAGGTGCTGGACTGGTACTCTTCCAACGGCGCCGCCCTTGAAAGCGCACTGGCTTCGTGCACCAGCCTCAGTGCCTACGCTTCGGAAGTGCCTGTGTGCAGCACTGCGGCCAGCACTGGCGCTGGCACAACCGCCGCTGGCAGCTCGTCCAGGGCCACTTCGACTTCGGGATCGACAGCCAGCAGCGGTAGCGCCTCTCAGACCGCTACCCCTAATGCTGCGCCGCGTGAGACCGGTTTTGTCGTGGCCGCCGCTGCCGGCTTCCTGGGTGCCGTCGCGGTCCTATAAACCGCCTGGCCTTTCGATAAATCATAATGGGTTCGGCTTGGAGATTAGAACTTAGAAGGGATTTGATCAGCGGGAGACAGTAAAGAGATGCCTGAGTTGCTGTTCTCAGATATCATGGGCCAGCCTACACTATATAATGTTATACAATATATATAATGCCAAAATTATTTAATTGTTGCATTAACAGTTAATGTCTATCAGCTTATGTCAGTAATCCCCCCTTACTTTATTTAACTTAGACTCTCTATGACCGGGGATCAAAATCTTCCAGTTTTATTGTACTAATAAGCCATCCATCGTTCTCGATGGTCTTGGTAGTATCTCGTCTAAGCTGCTCAAGAATACAATACTGATGTAAGTGATCTTACTGGAGTTGGTATTCCAGTCTCACTCCTAAGGAGAATAACAATAACACAAGAAAAAAAGTTTCAAAACTTAGGGCCACGTCCCGTGCCAAGTAAGGGGTAGGGTACGCATCGCTCTTCAACCGTTCCAACTTAGGTTGTGAAGCTTCCGCAACACCTTGACCTCTCTGTTCTAGCATAGCTCACTCCCAGACGATTTACCAGCCTAGCAGAAGACCATTACCCCTCGCTTCCACAATGTCGACATCGGTAGTGGACCAAAACGCCGCTGTCGGTGCCGCCGTCTCTGCAACAACGACACCGGTTCCAGCCTCAACGCAGGACGGCGGAGTTCCAGGTTTTCGAGAAGAAAGAGCCTGGTTCCGATTGAGAGGCGGAAGTCGGGGGAGGAAGAAAACAGAAGAGGGGCTAAGTTGGGGGGTGTATCTGGTGAAGAATAGCTGCTAATTGGATTTAGTTGGTGTAAAGCGAGATCTCTCTCGAAAATGACACCGAAGCGGGAACTGGCATCAATGAGAGTTTACCTCGATTAATTCGCCTCCAACCCGTAGACTAATGACAATTATTACACTCATATAATAATAATATATCCGTCTCTAGTGTAGCACGGGATTCCATATGTAGGAGATTCACCTAACTTTTAACATTTAATTGTATACGTTACCATACCGATTCTTATGCCTAAAAACATCCGGTTCATGAATAATTGAAGGGGGGTATAATGAAATTTACCCGCGCTTACCATTCCCTCTTATATGCGACAAGGCCTAAATATCGTACGGGCATTCATTTAACTAGGAAATCCACCTGAAATATCATTGTGCTTAAAGAGAAAACAGCGCTCAGATATAGTTATGCTACGTCTCATCCTCATCTATCCGCTACGGCCGACCGACCACAATGGCCAAGACAGCCCGAACCCGCCAAAGACACGAAAATGTGTCAAGGTCACCTAATCCAACCTCATACACCAACAGAAATAGTAGATAGGGCATCAAAGCGACTGCCTCTGCCCGTGAGATAATTGAACTTGCTTCGATTCGAGTCAGCATGGCTACCCCCTTCATTCGCCCCTAGGATATCCTGAATCGACCAGGCAATTCTCTCCGCCCCTATCCTAGCGCCGATTAGATTTGGAGCCCCCGGGCCGATCTGCAATGCGGCCAGTCTTCCGGAGACAAAGAGTGGGACATCATCTCGCCACGCCATGTTTTCAGTAATGCAAGGCATACCTCCGCAGTTCTGGATTGGATAGTCGCTACACATGGATCGGAGAAAGGGAAGATCCTCAAAGTTGCCCTGGACTCCTGTGGCGAAGTAAATATGATCGATAGGAGGCAGCCTTTCATTGTCCCCGGATAACGATACCGTCCAGGTCTTTGACGTCGGGTCCCACAACTTGCTCTCGATCGTAGTGTTTAGAAGTATGTTCAGCTGACCAGAAGCTACGTGCCGCTCGAGGACCTTCTTATAGGGCGGCGTAATACTACCGCCATTCCGTGCCATTTTGATCTTCTCCCATCGCTCTTCATCCGTGTCAGACGACCAGAACGCCGCCTGTTCAAAGTTCCGGAACTTTCCTACCCACTCAAGGCCGATGTCGAACGGCTTTACTTTCAGGGGCCCGCGCATAATTAGCCACGCCTTCGACACACCCTTTCGGATGGCTAGGTCGGCTAGTTGTGCCGAAGTCAGCCCTCCTCCGACTATCAAGACGTTGGTTGAATTTCTGGTAGCAATCTTCTGGCGGATAGATGAGGATGGGAATTCCTTAATCTGCATCGCGTGGGTTGCTCCCTCCAATTCCTCTGATGGTTTCAAGCCCGGTATGTAGGGTGGATTACCTCCGACGGCTAGTACAACAGTCCTTGCATAATGACATTTGCTGTCAGTTTTAATAGTGAAGACCTTCTCGGTTTCAGAGAAGTCTTCGATATAGCCATAGCGAATGTCTTTGACGTTTTCGTGAGAGATGACATTGCTAGAGAGATTATAGCGGTCCGTGAGGCAGTTGCAGTGAGAAAAAAAGAGAGGTGTTGAGGGAACGAAGTAGTCGTTGCGATCTCGCTCGTCAACAGTCGGTTCGGCCTTGGGTCTGAAACTTTTAGTGCACATTGAAACCTAGACTTTATATTCAAGCTTACTTTCTCCCAGATCTCTCCCTCTTCTTCCTTTGATGTTTACTCAGCTCCTTCCCAACGCAACCCCGAATCTCCTTGAGCTCGCCGCTCCTCTCATTCCTGTACGTATAGGCCAAAAGCCCATCCCGTTCGGCTGGGTCGATATGGAAGAACATAGGACTGCGAAGGTATGAGATATCAAAGGTTTTGAAGAGGCATTTCCATCGTGTCATCCAGCGGTTATCAGTTGAGTCGAGCACCAGCAGGTCAAGTTTTGCTTTGGTCGATGTGGTATCAGACTGGCGTCGTGTTTCTAAGCCAGTTTTGTAGCTCTTGACGCTCGCTTGATGTCTATGCTTTTTGATCCAATAGTATCTCTGATGCTCATCCTCCGTGAAGTTGGCAGCCGGCATATGCTCAGATAATCGTGCGGCCACCGCAAGACCACATGGGCCGGCGCCAACGATTACAACATCGTGGACATGAATACCAACTACTTTATCGTCTAACATTTTGTTTGAGAACCTGAGAGCAAGTAATAGCCCAGGCAGATCGGGTTGGCCCACCTGTCTTAAGGGACGTAAACATATTAGGTGGCGAGGACCTTGATGGCTACCGTCCCATAAAGAGGCCTCACGAATGCAGGCTATGATATAATCGCCCCCGACAAATAGCCTTTATCATCTGCAGCTAGCATGGCATAAATAGCCTGTGCCGATGCACTCTGCCCAAGATGGAGAAGCCCGAACACGGCTGCAGGACCATGATTTTGTCCTGGCCAAGGGGAGACACGTCCCCTTTGGCAGCCTTCAATAAGGTGTGTTATCCCACAGAATATGACAAAACTGGACCTATTGGGTGATTTCTAGAAGGTCATTGACTGTGTAATTGTGATCATGCTTGTTCTCTGCGATCTGGGCTTAGATAGGGGAAATTGTGGGACACCCATCAGGGTCAACATTGTCCGTCTCATTCGAAATGTTCTGCAACGTGATGGGCTACAGCAGCCTCGTCACCTTCAAAAGCACCGCAAACAGGACAGGTAGCTATCGCCGTAGTCAGATCCCTAGTGGCGCCCAGGTTTTCGCTCTGGGGAGTGTTTTCACTACCAGTCAAACCTTCCGTCTGGTCAGTCTTGGGGTTCTTTCTGCCCTTGCCTTTTCGCTTTGCGGGCACGATGTATGCTGCTAGATCTATTTGCTCCGGTGGAACGTCCAGTGGCTCGTCAAGTCGGACATCTCGATAACACGGTCGCTGCCCACGACCTCTTGACGACATCATGCCCAATGGAGTCGGCTGTGTGTCCACAGGAAGCGTGAGACTATCCATGGCAGTGGGATCGGATGCGGACGATGAAGAAGAATCAGAAGCGGCCGACGCCATGCTCTGCACCCGACCTATGCGCCCATCGGCGAGTCGCACTTTGATGCCACGATGGTGGTCGCCTCTTGTGAGCACATCACGAACAACGCCGCTAACTTGACGGCCTGTCCGTTGGTCGGCTTTCAGCACGATATTCACAGAGGCGCCGGGAATGACCTCATTCGTCCTCGGGACGACGCCATAAGCCATGGTAGATGATCGGTTGAACGCTAAGGCATGTGAGGTGTGTGTACTTTTGTCCTTTTGTCCTTTTTCGTTTCCTTGTTTTTTTTTCTTATTTGCTATTACCTTAATTACTAGGTGCAGTAATGATACCTAGTAAATAGTACTGTGTATGGAATCTCTGTGATGGGTGGTAAGTCCTGCTAGTAGTGCCTAGTAGTAGTAGTAGGACCTCAGTAGTAGTTGGAGTAGTGAAAAACGGAGAAATTCCGGGAGGAAAAAGGAAAAACAGAGAAGGGAGCGCCGAGCTTCAAGTAAGGCATTACGGCCCTCCGTATTCCTGATACAAGCATATCTCTGAAAAAAGGATCGAAAAAAATAGTTTAAAAAAACGGGAACGAATGATGGCCCCCCGATACCAGTAGGTAGTCTCGCTTAATTGCATCGTCTAGGTTCCCAGCCCAGTCTACCCCAATCCGGCAGGGACTGCAACGAGTGTCCACGGCTCCATCATCAGCCTCAACCATAGAAAATCCACTACTCGACAAAAGGATGACGAGAGTGCATGCAAGGTGCATGATGCATGCATACGAGCGCAGTCACGGGGTTTCTGATGGCTTGCTAACTACTCGCCGTCTGCACTTCTGCAGCCTTGGTCGTGAGCAGGACCCCATTCGCCCAATAAACCCCTTCTCATCACCCTCGTCTTCTGCCTGCGGCGTCCTCTCGGCTTCAGCGGATGAGCCCTGCTCGTTATCATTCGTCTCCGACTTGAAACCACAGGCGATGGCCTCCCTTCCGTCCGGCCGTCGAAATCTTCTCCCACAGCTTTCCTTTTTCTGTGTCTGCCGAAACCGATCATGCCATGTTAATAAAACTGCCGTGGCCCTCTTGCTCCATATCTTCCCACCGGTCATCTCCCCCCCTGCAGCATAGTAGCAGGAAAAAAACCTAGCCTAGACTGCCGTGATCGACCAGTCCATGCCAAGACCTCTCTTCCCAGCTCTCGGTTCTCCGGAGCATCAGTAATAATAAATAAATGTAGACGAGCTTCCCCCAGGCAATATCTTAAAATCAAAGATCTTCAAGACCAACACCAACACCAACACCAATACCAATACCAATACCAATACCAATACCAATACCAATACCAACACTAACACTAACACGCACACACAGACAGACAGACACACACTTCACTCGCTCAACCCTCTCTCTCTTCCTTCTCTCACACCCTCTCTCACTCTCACTCTGTGTGTGTGTGTGTGTGTGTGTGTGTGTGTGTGTATGTGTGTGTATGTGTGTGTCCCCTGCCGATTACCTCCTTTGTCTACTTTACAACTCTGCTATATAAGTCAACCCGTCAGTCGCGCGAAGATGCGCAAAGTTCTGAGCATGGCTGGACCGGCCGATCGATTGCCAAGACCGCCCTACGACCCAGAAATTGAACCGATCTTTAAGGCCCTAGGGAGCATGCCTGAACGCTACGAGGTCGACAGAATTCGAAAGGAGTCGGCCGCACGGACGCAGCCTTTCACCGACGCACTGCTCGCCGACAAGAGCGTCCACGTCGAGAACATTTCCATCCCTGGACCCAGGCAGAGTCTCACGGTGTCGGTGGTGCGGCCAATTGGGGAGAAGAATGGCGGTCAGCCCTGCATTTTTTACATCCACGGCGGTGCCCTGGTCGCGGCCAATCGCTTTGCCGGGCTAGACACTAGTGTCGTGTGGGCGAAGGAGTTCAACGCCATCAGCGTCAGCGTCGAGTACGGCCGGGCGCCAGAGTGCACAGGCCGACAGCCCGCCGAGGACTGCTATGCCGCGCTGCTGTGGTTGGGCAGGAACATTTCCGAGCTGGGGATCGACCCCGACCGTCTCATGATGTACGGCACTTCTGCCGGAGGTGGTCTAGCGGCCGCGACCGCGCTCATGGCACGCGATCAGGGAGGCCCCAAGCTGTGCGGCCTGTTTCTCGAGTGTCCCATGCTGGACGACAGGAATGACACCGTGTCCGCACAGCAGTTCTCCACCGGACCCTTTTATAACTCGACGTTGAACAGATTCGCCTGGAGGTGCCTCCTTGGCGAGCGTATTGGAACCAGTTCCGTTTCCGAGTATGAGTCGCCAGCGCGGGCCACGGACCTGTCTGGACTGCCACCAACCTTTCTCGACTGCGCATCTGCGGAGCCGTTCCGCGACGAGATTCTGGCCTTCGCCTCCAAGCTCTGGGAAGCTGGCGTGACTGCCGAGCTACACGTCTGGCCAGGTGGCCCGCATGGCTACGATCGGATTGCCCCGACCGCGCCCATCTCGGTACAGGCGAGACAGGCTAGGTTGGCCTGGATACGCCGAACGTTCACGAGAAGCATCTGAGGAAATAAGCTTGCTTGCTCTGGTCGATCGATTTGTTGGTGGCCATTGGTCAAAGAGGCGCCCGCCGCCTGCGGGCCACGTCATGGGTTAAAAGCGGGGAGTAAAGCGACGTGGTCGTCGCTGGGCGTTGAGTGTGTGGTTATGTAAAATACCTCTTCAGGGTTTATGGGAATGACTCGATGTCGTTTTTATCCATGTGTCGGTTTAATGTTAGATTGGGATTCAAGGTTTACGGCTCTCTCAAGGGACTAGGATGAAACTCCCAGGACATCAAATAGCCCCGCGCTTTTTTCTTGTATCTACTTAGAAAGCTCGTCCCCTCGAAGGGACAGCAAGCTTGTTGTTGTTGGGGGGTTCTGGCTTGGGTCTCGTTCACGAACTCTTCTTTTTCAGGTCCGGCGGCACCTTCGACCACGCATTATATTCCAAGCCTGTTTTTGGCTCATCACCATCCTGTAAACTACCTACCTAGAGAATGAGACACCGACGTCGGTCGTGAACAACATATTACCCACAAGTTGCCTTGGCTCGGTCCTGTTCGGAAACTAAGTTATGGGGAAACCACGTGCTGCGCCAACCAGGAGAATAAAAAGGAAAGCCGTCTAGACCTGTCATTGCGCTTCCAAGGACGTGATCGGAGCGTGCCAGCTGGTACCAAATGAGACGATCAGAGCATGGGTATGTACAGCATTCCCAGTGTAATTTATCTGTGGTTTCGACCAGGGTTTGGGCAACTCTCCATCAACATCTGCCCATGGTCGTGCCATCTATTTGTAGTCCAAAGTAGTTTCCATGGTTAACTTCTATGGGCACTACTTGGAGCTACAATAGATCTTGATGATTTTACGCCATGGCCATGGCTTTGACTAGCAGATCGTTAGGTCTGGGCAACATGGACCCTCAGATACCATAGACGGACGACGTGAGAAGTTTTGTGCAGAAAAAAGAAACAACAAGTGCCCCTGCGTAATCTGTAATACATGTGTGTGTGTAAGAGTCATACCTCCTCAGTATTCATATACTGCGTATACAGTACATAGGTAGGTAGGTAATACTTTCTTTCATCGGAGAATTCCCTCCTCCAGGCTTCCAGCTCATTGCCTGTTACGGTTCAGCACGAGCCGAGACGAATACTTCCCTGATCCCGGTACCTAGTCAATTAGCTTCCCTAATTTTTAAATTAAGCATCCAGGACAACTCAGTTTGCACGCGCGGGAACAAAGTCGACTGTCATGGCGTTGACTTGTGGCAGAAGTGTCTCTGCCTGATACGGTGGGCACAGGAGTTAGGGCATTCCCCCTATTTGCGGTCTGATAAAACTACAAGTACGAAATGGGGCTATTGTCTTTCGCAGTGGATGGGGCAATCCCGTCCTTGACGGTGGTGGCCAGTTACCCCGGAACAGACGATGATGAAGTCAACGTCATTTCCTACCTAATTTACTTTCAAAGCGGGATCCGTTCCGCACTCTTACCGAATTCGGGGGCACGTGCTAAGGGATACGAGCTCAGATCATCAAGAGATCAAGAGCGTATCAACTTAATATTCTGTTGGAGAATGCCAAGGTATCCTGCGAATTTCTGTCAAGCATGGCTAGCTCCTGGAGATAGGTCTTAGACAGTGCTGATCACGAGGATTCGTGTTAGATCGAGATTACGCGAAGTCAACTAATAAGAATCCAGTGCCAACTGATTTGCCAGATAGCGGGATCTTATTGGCGGCGGCTAGGTATCTGGCTCAGGACCAGGAGCGCAACAAAGCGCTGGTTTCTCGGCCCGGTACAGGTACCTAATAGTTTTCAAGTTTGGTCCCCAGTCCGACTCCTTCTTGTTGTGCATGAGTAATATTCTTATCCGATTCGATGGTATCGAAAGGTGCCCGGGGCTGAGTCTGCATGACTCAGTAGCCAACGCGGTTGCTTATGTGCCTTAGCCAGGAGATCATTGTTCCGTAATTACGCCTATTGGACTTGCTGTTTATTAGATGCATCCAATGAGGCTAACGAGATCAAATAACTATAGTCTATTGGACCTTATTCATATGGGGGTTTGAGACTCTCATCGTAAAGTAAAAAAAGTATTTCCTAGCATGAAAAGGGTTACTTTTTCACTAACTCCACCAAAGCTGCTACTAGTTCATATTACATGCTCGGAGCCAACAACCTTTGGTCGCCACACGTCGATGATGTGGATGGTCTCATCCAGCTTCCAGGGATATGCCGCCATTCCTGGAAATCGCCAAGATGGCCGAGGGCAGAATGATTGTCCTTGGTATTACTATCAGCTGAAATGATTATTCAACCTAGGTATTAGTCAATCTTGTGCAGTATGCAGGATCTTGTAAACAGGAGCTGATATTTTAGTCATCCACAACATTCCCAAGGTAACATTCGTATGCTGTGAGAGACCGTTGTTGGGGTCAATAATTAATGTTCACATACTTGTTATATATCTCAAGATAACGAAGATGATGCGTTGTGTAGCTCAGCTGGCCCAAAATTGAAGAGACAATCAACCGCCCCCCCCCCAAAAAAAAATGTTCGTAAGAGAGGTACTATTTACTAGTAGTCACTTTAACGAGTTGTGGAGGGCCGTCAACTTGATAAGTATTTTGATCAGGTATCATCACGGCACCTCCCGCTGCGTGCTGGCCGTTGCTTAGTTATCACGAAACGACCGTTTCAGAGATTAATTAGGGGATGCCGAAACTAGCTCAGCCGGTCGAAAAAGGAAGATCACTGCTTAGACCTTATTTTTTTTTAATTATTAAATTTAATAAATATAATTTAAATATAAATAGTTATAATTAATCTTAGTTTTAGTTCAGTTTTTATTTTTTAAATATCATAGAATTTTTAATATATATAATAATATTAACTTAACCGCTATACCGTATTATACGATTAATAGTTTATACTATGAACTAGACTTTACTTTAAATGGCATTAAACCTCCCTCTAATTTGGAAAATATGTACCCTGTTTAGTTTCTCACAACTCGACTATGATAAGAAGCCTATGTGAAAATGATACAGGGAGTAAGGATATGGCCTGGACAGGTTACATTTGACATTTCATACCTAAGCAATCCAGTACGCCGCAATATACCTGGCAGCGATCCAAGCGTGGTTCCGCATTAATACCTCCAAAGTCGATAATTGAGGGCGGGCACTCCTTGAACTTGTTTCATTGTTCCGTCCCGTGTAGAATATGACAGGTCCTAGATAATCTTGTTTGTGAAATTTCTCTTGAAGTGACCATGACTTGTGGCTTATAGAGCGCTATACCTTCAACCAGACCAAATATTTAACCATCATTGGCGCAGTTAAACTCTCTATTTGAAATAGATATAAGCCTGTTGCAAAATGCAAAATTGCTAGTGACATATTATAAAAGGTGTTCTTTCGCCCATAATTATACTATTGCTTCTTTGTATTTAGTTGCTATGGCTAGTCTTTATGGGATCATGCGAGCCCTGTTATATAGAACAGCTAGTGCTAGAGACGTTTGCAGAAATTCCTAGAAGTCACCACACGTTCATATAGCTGTTACGAACCAAAGTACCTTGGCTCAAAGCCTTGGACTTTTATTCAAACACAGCAAAGGAATACCTTTTAATATGCATCAGATAACTGGGCACGTTACTCAAGCAGCGAAGCGGGGAACGCTAATGTCTTGCTATCAATTGATTGATGGTCTTCAACTGCCTTCAATAGAGATTCAATATTACTTAATGTTCCTATAGTTATAGTCCTTGAGACAAGCAAGATCAACCGCCGAAGATACATTTGGATTACAGTGTGCTCTGACTCTCCAGTTCCTACTCAGGTAGCTCCGTTGCTCTCCAAGCTTCTAACCCGTAATTAAAATGGACAGAGATTTTTTCAGGTTTCGTGCTTCACATTGATACATTTTTAGTGACATGATGAAGCTGCTTAATAAGGATAATCCTAAGCAGAGGCAATTCTAGGGACTCGTAACACCCTATTCATGTTAATGTTACTACTCTCATGGGTGGCCCAGATGGAAAGGGATCCCAACATATAATATCCCTGCCAACACAGGTATGATATAAACTCTGTAGATGTATTGGATGAATACACTTTCGCAGAAGAATTTTCTAAATATGTGTATATGCCTCTACGAGGAAGATTATAGCCTCATCTAGATATATATCTCGTCTCAAACCATCCGAACTGTTGTTATGCCCGAGTTGAGAGACGATCTGCAAAGACGATCTACTCTTGTTTCTTGAGCCAAACTGTGTCAATATGAACTACTCTCAATCGAGGGTATTCCTATCAACTGGAGGGTGGATTACGTGATCCGCATAGAAAAGATGGCGGTAGGAAATGGAGCATAAGCTCGAGAATATAAAAAAGTCACGAGTCATTTATCTATACCCCAGAATTGTATTAGAAGGCTACGGCTAGGCTTGCATACATTTCTAGGAACTGGGATAAAGTCGGAAGAGAGCATATATAAAAAGGATGCTTATATTAAACTAGCCAAGATACCTATGGCTGCTATTTTTCTTAGCTCAAAGGCTTTTAATCCGGTAAAATTGTTGAACACAACATCTATGTCTTGTAAGAATAAGAAACATGAAATATTTATTGAAGTAATCTTGCTAGTTTCATGAATTCAACGGGCACATGTATTCGCTAATCTAAGTACAGTAACTCCCCTATGAGTGCTAGCATAACAAGCTGACACTCATGATTAGCCCCCTAGCTATATTTTATATCTTGCTTCGTGCTGATAATCCCACGGCTCATCTCGTTAGTTACGATATGCTAACGTCATCGTCACGGTCGTCTCCAGAATCATTTTCCTATACCTATGCGTTTCTTCTTTTCATTTGACGATTTGGTCTGTGAGCTTACTTTCTGTGCCTATTGCGCTAGTTAGCAACAGTTTGTTGTTCGTGTTGTATAGAGAATCAAATTCCTGAGAAACTTACTGTCATGGCATATTCTAAACTTCCCTTGGTTATCTCGAGATCCCTCTCCCGCAGATTAATCATAACGAACATGAGGGTCATGCATTTATTGCCTAGGGCGCTGCCTAGGCTAGGCTGGAGTAGTTTAGACAATGTCCCTCCCTTTTCGCGGTATTCGGATGGCTTGTCGCCTTCTTTCAACTTGAGCAAAACGGACTTAAGTACGCTTAGTGATTCGTTGATCGCTATTCCTTCGACTAGGCCTTGGCCCTCTGTCCCTGCGGTTTTCCTCCTCTCAGAGCCTGCTAGATCCACTAAATTGAGTATGCCACTATGGCTTTCTTCGCCGTGTGCTGGCTTGCTCGTAAACTCAAGCCTCACGATAAAATGTGAGCGGGAGGACTGGTCGTTCTGCTTGGTTGGCCGGAATTGACGTGATGCCATTGCTTGGCTATACATCCTTTCAAAGTCTTGAGCTGATTCTAGTGTGAGAAGCTGGGCATCCTTGACAATCCAATCCTCTTCTTGTTTTATGAATGTCTTTTCAGTCCTGTTTCCCAAGCCCTTGCCCAATTGCCCTGGATTAGCATCAGGTTGCCTAGATGAATTATTGAGTAGGTATAGTTTGTCTAGGTATATCTCGTAGCAACAACCCTTCACTTCAACGGACTGCCCTAGTTCTCGTAGTCTTTCTGCTTCACGGAAAGCCATCGTCTTTGTTCTTGGGATGATACCGTCTGTCTCGTGATGGTCTCCTCCATAGCCCTCGAGGTCTGGCTCGTTGCTCATAGTGTAAGTTTTGCCAGTCCCCGTCTGGCCGTAACAGAATATGCAAATTCTTTTACCATCTATGAAGGATTGTACGAGTTGGCTTATTTCGGAGAAGATAGTCTCGTTTGATTCTTCGGGAGTAAATACGCGTTCGAATTCGTATGGGGTACTCTGCATTGTTGGCTTGCCATCCGCCCTTTCCTTGTGCTCAATGAGCTCAAGAGCAGCCGGGTAGTTGTGGAATCTCCCTGGTTTAGTCTTGTATTCTAACAACGTGCCGTCACCTTCCTGGACCGGGCGAATTCGGCACATGACCCGGATATTCCCTCGAAGGTCTTGTACTTGCTCAAACAGTTCACGTCTCCTCGTCTCTTCTAAGAGTAGTTTTGTCGCTATCCTCTCCATAGCTAAATGTGCTTCCTGCTCATTCTTTTGGGCAGAAATTCTCATAAGCGCCTCATTCTGCGCTCCCTCCTCCATTTTCTGGAACTTTTGAACCCATACCGCAACTTCAGCGTCCTTGCTTTTCATCTCCTCAACGTGAGATATGAATTTATCTTTCGTTTCCGTTTCCACACCTTGGAGTTTCTGCTTAAGGCCCGCGAGCTCTTGGCTCTGGCTTTCCCCGATTATCTGAAGCTCTGTGACAGTAGCCTCAAGGTCCCGAGTGCGCTGCTGCTCCTTCTGTAACTCTTCTCTCTCCTGTTCCAAGTGCATAGTTAGCTCAGTGGATCGGATTTGTACCACTTCGTTGTTCGCTTGCTCGTTTGCTTTGATTATCTCTTGGAAATTCTGTACATTGGCCTGTAGTCGTCCGATTTCGGTTCTTAGATTCATAAGTTCTAATTCTTTGCCCTCAAGTTTCTTGTCTGCAGTGTCAAGTTGGGCCCTCGTATTCTCTATTTCTGTGGCGAATACATCTGCTTGATCTTGCTGTCTCTGCAGCTCTTGGTCCTTCGCTAAACAATCATCCTCTAGCCTCTTTCTTTCTGCTTCTATGATTTCGTGTTTTTCTCTGAAGATGCTGTAATTGTTTTCTAGAGCCTCCTGCTTGTCGCGAAGTCTATTGGTTTCTCGAACCATGCCCTCATTTTCGGCCTGGAGGCGATAGTACTTGTTCTCAAACGCATTATGAATTCTCGTATTCTCCTCCTCTGCAAGATCCTTTTCAGCCTTCAAGCGGTTGTATTTATCGTCAAGCTTTAGCTGCTCATTTATAAGCCTTTTCCCTTCCTGTTCTGCGGTGTCTTTCTCGACTGCGAGGAGTCGATATTTGTCTTCGAGTACACGTTTCTCATCCTGGAACCTGTCCCTCTCCTTTTGCGCATTCTCGCTGAGGCTGTCATATCTATTATCGACCAAGCGCCTCTCTTCTTGTAACCTTTCTCTTTCCCGTTGTGAATTCTTTTGGAGGTGATCAAACTTGTCTTCGAGTAATCGTAGCTCACCTTGTAGCCTTTCCGATTCCTGCTGTGCACTTACTCTAAACTGACCATGTTGGTTTTCTAGTGCAAGCTTATCCTGATACAGCTTATTACTCTCTTCTAGGGCACTTTCTTTCTCAGCCTTGAGGCGGTCATACTGAGATTCTAGAGCACGTCTCTCATCGTGTATTCTTTCCTTCTCCTCCTGAAACTTCTCTTTGAGGCTCTCATACCGAGCCTCGAGTATCCGCTTTTCTTCCCGATGGTCCTTCAATAAGAGCCCCTGTTTCTCCTCGTAGAAACTTCGCATTCTTTCTTGTTCCTTTTCAAAAAGATCATTGAGGGCCGCTTTCTGGTTCATGTGTTCGTTCCACAACTCCAGGTTGAATTTGAGCGCGTCCTTCAATTCTTGAAGATGCGCAGATGCACTCGACCTCATACCCTCACCATGTGCTGTGGTCCTCTCAAGGTAGGAACGAATTTCGTCCCGGGCCTCGTCTACGGCACTACCTAACTTCTCTTGGAGTTCTGTCGTCTTTGACACTAGTTGATGGTACTCGTCATGCAGGCTGCCTTTATCTTTGATATAGCTATCGAGGAGTTCCTGGATCCGCATACGCTCTTTCTGTAGTTCATCCTGATATTGGAGCATTCTCGAGTCTAGGTCTCTTTGAGATACTGCATTCGAAAGGGCCCCCTCGAGTTCCTGAATTTTCCCATGCGCCTCGTCCAGTTGGACCTGAAGCTCCCTAGTCTTCGACTCCCACTCTGTCCGATACTTCTCTTCAAGCAGCTTGTTTTCTTGTTGATGGGCATTAAGAATCTTGCTGATCTCGGCCCGCGCCTCGTTGAGTTGTTTATCAAGTACGGTTATACCCGCCCTTGCTTTGGCGAGCTGTCCATCAAGTACAGAGCAATTGCCTCGTGCTTGAGTGACCTGGTTGTCAAGGACAGAATTGACAGACCTTGTCTTATCGAGCTGATTACCAAGTGCTTCGTAGGCTGACTTTGTGTCCGCAAGCTGGCCGTTGAGAGTAGAGTTATCCGCCCGAACTTTGCTGAGCTCTCCGTCGAGGATTGCATGATCCGCTCGTGTCTTGGTTAACTGACTGTCAAGTGCGGAGTAGTCTGCTCTTGCTTTGCTGAGCTGATCCCCAAGAACCTCCCAATCAGCTCGTAACTTAACGTTCTGCCTGTCAAGTGCTGATTTCTCTGCAAGTGACTGTGTGAGCTGGCTATTGAGCGTGGTATTATCTAGTCGTTCTCTATTCAGCTGCTTTTCGAGTGTAGAGTAATTCGTCTGTATTTTCGTCAACTGGTCTTCTAGTTTGGATATATCTACCCGAGCCCTGTTCAATTGGCTATCGAGCATTGAATTCTCGACCCGTGCATTGTTTAGCTGGACATCAAGTAATGAGTAGTCCGCTCGAGCCTTACTGAGATTATCTTCAAGTATAAATATATCTGCTCGTGTTTTGTTTAGCTGGGCGTCAACCGCAGAGTAGTCAGCCATTGCCTTAAGCAACTGGCCGTCAAGCACGGAATTTTCGGCCCTAGCTTTGCTGAGTTCGCTATCAAGCGCCGAACTCTTTGTTTGCCATTCTTCACGGGAGTTCTTGAGTTGAAGAGCTTGGGAATATTAGCTGGATCGCCGGGATATTGCGAACACAGATTCGAACTCACCCGCATTGCTGGCTGATTGAACTTCTTGCTCTAGATTTGTCCGACCGTTCAACGTATCAGTAACCATCTTTTGTATGAGCGAGATCTGCTCATCGAGTCCAGTAACCCTGTCCTCAAAGGCCTTGACTCTTCTGTCGGCATCATAGGGGACTAGTGATACTTGTTAGAGCTTTTACTGCTTGTTTTCCAAGATGCATGTAGCTAATGAAAATGGGCAGTATAGGAATATGACTCTTACAAGAGTTCTTATTGCGATCTGCTGGTCGTTCCTCAGTTGACATTGACGTAATCGTCTGTGTTGACATCGATCGCGTAGCATTCCGCCCTTTTGGCTGAACAGGTGACCGAGTCTTGGACCCGGCATCACGATAGCTCTTAGGCCGGAACGAGGCCCGCTCGGCCGTCCCGATAGCAACATCACGGTATGGCTTCGGTGCAAGTGATCCATCAAGGGAGGCCGGCGACTTTGGCTTTAGAGGAGCGGCATTGACGGAGCCATCTGGCTTCCCCTGGTCGGAGCCGAAATCCACGAATCCAGATGTGCCTTTAGTCTCGTATTGCCAATTGAATGCGAAAAACATAATTTAGCGGAGCTGATCTGGAAAGGGTAGGATGTGAAGGGCATCTCCAAGCTACAAGTATCGACATGGATGCTATACTGTGAAACCCGACACGTTTGTTAGGTACCTAGAATGCGACTGGTCCTCCTTTGTCGACTTTCAGACGGTAGGGGATTGCTAGTCTAGACCAATCCGGCGAAATGAAGTGAAAGAGCCTGTGATAAAGGCTCTCTAGGTTGGCGCGATAATAATGAAAATGGGCTATAGACTGAGGTAACCAACTATAACCCGATATCCAAAGGAGTGGTAACAGTTGTACAAGTGAGCTGTATTTTCACGATAGGCCATCGTATATTCTCCAGTCTGAGAAGACTTTTCTTTATATTGTACACCGGGCCCTACCAACCTTGCCTTGTCAGTTCTCCCACTCTGTCAACCGCCGCTTTGAAACCCTTCTTGAACCTTCTCCGCCACCGCTCGCTCTTGAGTCTCTTCCGTTTAAGACCTGGGCGCTCGTGAAACTTCTGATGTTGAAAATCTCGTCGGAGCCTGTTTGATGCGACCTGCACGGCTAGCATTTTGAAAGCCCTGGCTACGTCGACGTTGCGCCCAGTCTGAATGGTGCGGCCAGTCCGTGAAACGAGGCGCATAGTCGGCCCGGGCGGTATCGTCGAGTCTTGCGGCTCCTGTCTGCTTAAAGAATTGTCTATGTCGCGAAGTTCGAGATCGATACCTGCGGCGAAGTCGGTATTGTTGTCTACAACGTCGAAATCACCAGAGGAATTGGCGGTTGACGACTCATTATAGGAATCGATGTTTGGTTTCTTAATGTCCTTATCCTCGTCCCGGCTGGGAGGTGTTGGCCGAATACGACCTCCCCAGTAAGAAGTAGAATATGGCTGTTGTCTGTCGATAGTTCCATTGGTAGCTCTGGCAGCGCGTAGGCTCGGCGATGATGCCAAAGGCCTTCCAGCCGAAGCCATGGAGGCTGTCGTGAGGTTGTGGCACGGCTGCCATCGCAATGGTGAGCTTCGGAGCGGCACTGTGGAACGAAGCGCTGCTTGGATAGCCCGACCGAATTCCGCCCTGGCGAAATGTTAGTTGCGCTGTGAGGTGGTAGAGCGCAAAAAGACATACATTGTGGGCTTCTTGGCTCGTCTTGATCTCCGAGCCAGTCACCCAGAATTGTAGCTGAGTGAAGCTTCGAGCTTTTTCAATGCATTGGATATTTCGTAGTATTGGAAGTCGCAACTATTGGATAAATGAATAAGTGAAGGTGGCCGGGGCCCACTTCATTTTCAGCCCACGTGGAATTTAGATGATCCGCCCTTCAAGTTACCTACCTCCTCTTAGGTACCTACTACCCGCCTAGGTACTACTACCTAGGTACCCGACCTAGTACCTACATGTAGCTAAAAGATATAGGTTAGGTAGGTAGTGCCAGTAGGTACTACACCTACCTTAGTAGCCTACAAGGTGCATATGTACCTATACCGACACTAAATCTTATCCATTGCACGGCACGGACCAGCACCCCAAAAAATAGGTACCACCCCCAAAACCGTCGCCGGTTGAGTTTCTCAAAACTTCCAACAGCCTTACGCCGCCAAGCTGCTTTATGCAATCAACAAACCCTCCTTTCCGGTAGCCCTGCGACACATCACGAAAAGAAAAAGAGTCGGCTTTCCTCTACCTTCGGCAGTTATTTGCCTCTACCTCTGGTGGTTGCGCGTCGCCATCTATATTTATTTTCGAAAGCTATCCGTCGACCATGTCTTATAATCCCTACAGCGGAGGTAGGTCTTCTTGCAGGACCATCTTGCCCACCATACACATCGTACCGAATGGGCAGAGACGATGCTAATGAAAATATCAAGTCCCTGGCTTCGGCCCGCCTCCCACTTTTGGCGCGTACCCGGGCGCCAATGGCGCTCCGGGAATGCCCCCGGCTCCTGGTCTAGGTGAGCCTTCTCGCCGTGAGCTCTACCGCCCGCGGCATCGGTATACTAATGTATTATTATCTAGGACCACCTCCAGGCATGTCTGCCCCAGGAACGGCGCCACCACCTGGCGTTCAGCAGCCCAGCATTAGTCAAGCTAATCGACCTAGCGGCTTGCCGTCCAATTTCCAAGCACCCCCGAATATGCCCAATATTAACTTCAATGCCCCCGTGATCCGACTCGGGACTACCTCGGGGAAGCCCCAAACTCCTGGCGTACCTGGTCGCAAGGACAGCGAGACACCGACTTCTGCCGGGCCGAGGGCTGGCGTGGGCATGGACCGCGGCCTTGACCAGACCCGGCAGGCCATACGAGAGAACATGCAAGCGTTGGTACCACCTACCAAAGAAGAGATCGTGCGAACCATATTCGTCAACGGAATCACAGGTGGAATCGGCGGCAACGACTCTATCGAGAAACTGCTCGGCACTGCGGGCAAGTTGCGACGCTGGGATCGCGCCACCGATTCCGCTGGGAAGGAGATGAATTTTGGCTTCGCCCAATTCGAGGATGCCGAGTCACTCTGGGTCGCTTCCGAGATATTTCACGACATAAAGGTACCGCTGAACAAGCAGACTCCATCAGATGCGCCTGCA
Organism: Biscogniauxia marginata; assembly: GCA_022695795.1. Classification (NCBI taxonomy): domain Eukaryota; kingdom Fungi; phylum Ascomycota; class Sordariomycetes; order Xylariales; family Xylariaceae; genus Biscogniauxia; species Biscogniauxia marginata. The sequence continues at coordinate 76,353 of MU404153.1, read as the reverse complement.
GAGGACGACGATGACTTCGAGAAATTCGAGACCTCGAACCTCCTGTTTTACCTCGACGAGAACTCGACTAAGTATATAGAGGCGTATAAAGAAGGTAGGACGGACGACTCGGGTGCTGAGGCGAGACTCGAGGCTGCAAGAGGTGCGTTGAAACAGACAATTAAGAACCTGTTTTACCCTTCCGTCCGGTCAGGAGTGGATGTAGATGGCGATGTTCACATGGGAGAGGCGTCGGGGCAAAATGGAGAGAACGTCGAGGTGGTTAATATCCCCCTGGCCCAGGAGGACGAGCTAGCCGATATCCCCGCCGAGATGCGAGAGACCGTCGCCGCGGAGATTGCTGCCTTCCGAGAACGAAGCATCAAGCGCGATATGGAACGTCTCAAGAGGGAGGAAGAACTCGAAGCTATGGAACGCCAGAGGAATGGCGCCTCGCGACCCTCGAGACTAGCATCTCCACCCCCTTTGAGCGCTAACAATATTCCATTGGGCCCTCGTGGTGTTCCCAATGCGCCTTCGGGCCCTAAGGGCCAGAAATCCGACTTGGGTAAGGATTATAACCGATCGATTAGCTTCATCAACGGGGGGACGTCCAACGGCGGTTTGTTATATAGTAGGGAGGACGACGACGAGTCGGCTAGCGATGAGGAATTGGAGCGTCGACGAGTTGCTAAACAGAATGCCGAGACCGAGAAGCTCTATCTTGATGCCGAGCGCCGGTGGCTGAACCGCGAGAAGTCACGAACTGCTGCGCTCGAGCGGGAGAAGGGCCGTGACACTACGGATGCGAAGTCCCTTGCAGCAAAGCAGGAAGAGATGCTGCATCGTCTTAAGCATTTCGACGATGACGCGGAGGCATCGCGGAAGAAGGAGGAGTACTACAAGGACCGAAGTGCCTGGATTCGAAACAGGGCGGCATTCAGAGGAAGGGAGGCTGCCGCCGATGAGGCTGACCGACAAGCAGAAGAGCAAGAACGGCTTAAGGAGGAAGCGGAACGCGAGCATGCTAGAGGCATGGCCGATTCATTCCTCGAGAGACAGGCCCAAGAGATGGAACAGCGGCAAGTTAGCAGGGCTGGTCTTGCCGCGCCACAGCCCTTTAAGTTGTCTCTCGGTGCTGCCGCCCAGAAAGCACACGCGCAGCGTGCGGCTCCCCAAAGAAAGACCATTGCTGAGGTTGAGGGTCTACTCGAAGATGAGGATGAGGATTCGACTACTAGGCGGCAGTTGATTCCTATCAAATTCGAGCCGGCTGCAGCCGCGGCCATGTCCGACGAAGAACGTGACCAAGCGGTTCGCGCGCTGGCGCAGGAGATCCCGAACGAGAAGGATGGCCTGTGGGAATGGGACGTCAAGTGGGATTATCTGGACGAAAGCGTCATCCGAGAGAAGCTTCGGCCTTTCGTTGAAAAGAAGCTGGTCGAGTACCTTGGTGTGCAGGAACAGCTGCTTATTGAGGTGGTGGAGGAACATCTTCGAAAGCATGGCAAGCCTGGGGAGTTGGTTGATGAACTAGCAGAGGTATGGCCAATACATTTTCTTGCTTCCGAACGTGAATATCTGACAGTATTACAGGCTCTGGACGACGAAGCCGAAGCCTTGGTAATGAAGCTTTGGCGAATGGTTATTTTCTTCACGGAGAGCGAGAAGCGTGGTCTATCTGCATAGAGTAGCACGTCTCGAAGCACTGCTGTAACACCACCTGATCAACACGGCACAAAATGTACAACACAAAGCAGGAAATTTCCCGTCAGGAGAGCGACCGCATGGGTATCGATGGAAGGACTCTGGGCCTTCGTTATTTTACACTATCTAATTTCGGGCATGCAGAGTGCCCTATGTGTATAGGTTGTTCTTTGAAATGATGATGGTTTCATGGTCTCCTCATGAATGTTCGGCCCGTAATAAACGTAGTGAGCCGACTAATAACGGACCAGCAGCAACGGCAAGACAGGTTTAGCTTGAATTCTAAGGCGGAGCAAGACTATATTGGCACTCAAATGAAACGTCAGTTGCTAAAAATCGTAGGCTTATATGGCCGCTAAACATCTTTTTCACTTGACTCCGGATCGTCGAACTTGTGATATAGTCATCTTTATTTATGCCAGCCATACATAACATAGTTTATGTATAGTGTTGCTATAATATGCGGAGTAGTCGAACCGGCCAACCGAGGCAGAGTCCCACAATTAGGTAAATCCGAAGGTACCTAGGTAGGTATTTCACATTCTCCTGTAACATTAATACCTATGTACATACTTCCTGTTCTTAGTAGGTATAACCTTATGTTCTACCTATACTTATAGATTAGTACCGCCACATCTGTTGAAATAATTATTCGGCTGTCAACATATTATTTTCATGGCCGTGCAACTATTTACTTATTCTGCATATTAGCTTATTTACCAGCTTATTCACGCAGCATCTCATCCTATAATACACCAGCGGTTTTTCTCACCTATTTCGCTACCACCACCATCATCATCATGGTCGCAGCCTCAACCCAGTTACCCCCCTGGATCACCACTACTCCTCCTCCCGTGCTGCACACCCTCATCTCGTTCCCAGCAACTCACATTCTTCTCGTGACCCTCAACCGCACCAAACAGCTCAACGCTATTCCACGGCCGCAGCACTTCGCCCTCGAGCGGCTGTGGGACTGGTTCGACGACGAGCCTGCGCTCCGGTGCGCCGTGCTTACCGGCTCGGGACGTGCCTTCTGCGCCGGCGCCGACCTGAAGGAGTGGGACAGTATCAATTCTTCTGCTGCCGCCGCTAATGGCGTCTCATCCCAGTCCGCGGCCGCGCGAGACAGGCCGAGAGACCGATTCCCGACGGGCGGCTTCGGGGGGCTCAGCAACCGCGGCGGCAAGAAACCCATCATCGCTGCCGTCAACGGCCTCTGCCTCGGCGGCGGCATGGAGATGGTGATCAACTGCGACCTCGTCGTCGCGTCGGCGGGCGCCGCCTTCGCCCTTCCCGAGGTCACCATCGGCGTGATCGCCGTCGCGGGCGGGCTGCCTCGCCTCGCGCAGAGCGTCGGCCGGCAGCGCGCCATGGAGATATCGCTGTCCGGGAAGCGGTACACGGCGGCGGAGATGCGCGAGTGGGGGCTCGTCAACGAGGTCGTGGACGAGCCAGGGGAGGAGGACGCGGTAGTGAAGGCCGCGCTGAGGTGGGCGGAGCAGATCGCGGGGAACTCGCCGGACGCGGTGATCGTGAGCCGCGAGGGTGTCAAGATGGGCTGGGAGGGCGTGGGGCCCGTGCAAGCGACGGAGCTGCTGAAGGAGGGCTGGTACGGACGCATGGAGAAGGAGGAGAATATGGTGAAGGGCGTGAGGAGCTTCGTGGAGCGGCGGAAGCCGGTTTGGAAGGATAGTAAGCTGTAGTCAGTGACAGGTAAGTAGTATGTCCGTCTATATATGAGGCGTCTTTGCGTGTTATGTTGGGGATCATCAATATAAATTGCACGGCTTATCTGAGTACTTGACTGCTTCAGATTAAGACTTCATTATTCCCTACTTCGCTGGCATGACACACAAGTCGGATGAATGGCCTCCCTAACACTTCCTCGTATTGTATCAAGTATTGAGCTGGCTGGTTATCCAAAGCTATTCCTCCTACTGCTACGTTTAAAGCCCTCCCCCCTGCCCTCCCCCCTTTTTTTGTTTTTTTTTTTGCCATCCCCAGCCCCAGCCAGCGACATCGATTCTCATTATTACAACAAAACTACATACCTTACATGAACTTCCCGACGAGACATGGCATTAGGAGTGCCTCGCCTTCAGATCGACTGAAGCTAATTTCCATTCCCCGACCTTGGCATCAACAAGCTACAAGAATAACAACATCAGGGCTACAGTAGTTTGAGCCGACTGGTATTACTTCTGCGGGGGCCGTTGGGGTTGGTGTGGAGAAAGACAGCTTTGCGGAGTTTATCTCGATCTCCTCCGTCTGAACCCTTGAAACTTCCATCAATCATGATCGCCGCCAAGATTGGCCCCATTGGCACAATTTCCGTACCCGTAACCCTATTGAGGTCCAGAAGGCTTGTCTACGGTAAGCTTTCCGCTAACTAACTGAGCCTCGCATCTCTCAATGTGGTGTCTCGCCCCTTTCTTGCATGGTAGCACCTCCTGATAGGTGGAAGCGATATTGACGGTGGTATTCTCGAGCTTCAGTATCCTGTGTTGGAGGTGACTATATTAGTCGTTGTCTCAAGCATCCCAACGAGCCGGTAGCCGGAATGGGGGGCCAACTAGAGCTGGGGGGATCATAAAGACTGAGCTCTTCTCTCGGAAGACCTAGCTTTGCTGTTCTTCCAGCTCTTCGGCTCCCCTAGGATTCCTCAGTCATCCGCATTGCTTTCACTCAGTCAATATGCGCTTCTCAAGCTTCCCCTTCGTGCTTTCAACACTTGCCGGCACGCTTGCAAACCACGTCGAACTGCCAGCAAACGTCCCTCGAAGTCTTGACGAGTTCCGTGAGAAGCATCCGTATAAGAGTGCAACAGTCTACCACGGTCACAGACCAATCGTCAAAATTCGCTCCTCTCAAGATGATACCGACGATGTGGCTGATGCGTTTTTGGCTGGTCTTGAGAAGGCGAATAACGGCGGCACATTATACCTCCCCAAGGACGAGCTATACATCATCGGCAAGCCGCTGGACTTGACGTTCCTAAAAGACGTTCATGTCCATTGGGATGGTGAGGTCAAGTTCACAAACGACACGCCGTACTGGCAAGCCAATGCCTTCCGCCACCCCTTCCAGAACTCGATCATGTTCTGGAAGTGGGGAGGTAGTGATATCAAGCTCTACGGCTCGGGCGTGCTCAATGGCAATGGCCAGAGGTGGTGGAACGAGTTTGCTGGGCTCGAGATCCTGGACCCGGACAACGAGTACCTGCGGCCGATCCTGTTCTACGCCGAGAATGCGACCAACCTCGCCATCGAGGGCATACACGAGAAGGACTCGCCGTGCTGGACCAACTTCATCGTCACGTCGCAGGGTGTCACCTTCCGGGACGTCGCGTGCACGGCCGAATCCAACAACGCCACCGCACTGCCCAAGAACACCGACTTCTTCGACTCGCTCAACGTCGAGGACGTCACGGTCGAGCGCGTCTGGGTCAACATCGGCGACGATTGCTTCTCGCCAAAGTCGAACGCGACAAACGTGCACGTTGACACGATGTATTGCAACGGCACCCACGGCCAGTCGATGGGGTCGGTGGGCCAGTACGCCGGCGAGAAGAGCTTCATCCAGGACGTCGTGATCGAGAACGTGTGGCTGCTTAACGGCCAGCACGGCGCTCGCCTAAAGACTTGGGCCGGCCCGGATGTAGGATATGGTTTTATAGATAATATCACTTTCCGGTATGTTGTTTGATTTACTGTTGCTATGAGATCACTTGCTAACACAATGGTAGGAATTTCTGGCAGGCCAATAACGAATACGCGGCCTTCCTCGACTCGTGTTATTTCAATGTAAGCTTGCCAAAACCCCATAGAGTTATATTGCGAAAGCAGCAAAGAGATTTCGTTTCTTTCTCTTTTTTTCCGCGAATGTCTGTAGGCGTGTAAAAGCTGACATCACTATGTCCAGATTGACAAGGAGGAATGCGAGCAATATCCATCGCGTATGAATATCACCAACATTCTGTTCGAGAACTTCTCAGGCTACACGAGCGGCAAGTACGGCACGGCGGTGGCGAGCCTGACGTGCTCGACGAACCCCGACGCGGTATGCGAGAACATTACCTTCAAGAACTTCAACGTTACGTCTCCGTGCGGCGGCAGCAGCGAGGCGGTCGTTATTTGCGACGGCGTGAAAGGCGACATCGGCCTAGCGTGCGTGAGCGCCGATACGGAGGAGGCTAAGGCGGCGCTCGCGAACACATGCGAGGTCCCGCTGGCTACGGCCAGTCCGACGTTCTAAAGGGGGGCCGGGATTTGTATGATAGATACCCATGAATGATAACGGCTACGATTGTGCTCTCAATTCAAAACAACAATACCCCTACCATCACTCTCTACGGCAGGTACCAGCAGAAATACTATTCTAAGGTTAGATCATTGCGTTTCAACTACCACTCCCCTGGCAATTCTTTAGTCAGTAATTTCCCCTAAGTGGAAGAACTTTTCGACAACAAAGCTCTTTCAATCTCTTGCGTTATTATTGAGATCAGGAGCATCGGAAATAGGGGTGTATAGGTAAACAGGGGTGACAACGACAGAGGGAAGAGCCGGGAGCGTCGGCGACATATATTTCGGCAGTATCTGAAAGGACCAAGTCTGATATAAAATGACCTTGCTGTTAAGCCCGAGAATGCACTGTGTTTCTCCCCAGTAGCTGAGGATCAGTCAGGGTTCCATAGAGAAAAGAAATCTTAGAATGTATTGTAAGTCATTTCACTGTCAGTGATACAAGTAACATCATATTGTAAAGCACCCATGCCTGATAGCAGTGCGCTAAGGCCGCACCTTAAGACTTGTTTACGGATATTGATTAATGCTCTAATGGGAACTATAATATTCGGGTTGGATGTTCTACGTGGCTTTGTAAAGATTAAAGATTGAATTTCTTTACCAACCATCATACATATTATGTAGAGATATATATACATAAGAGGCCGTAGAGGACTATATAGCAAGCCATATACCCTTGTAGATACACCCGTCTATGTTTATCACGGCCACGGAGGATGTCAAATTTAAGGAGGTAGATTGGGGCTAGCCTACGATATATGAAGAGAACCTGGAGGATCCGGTTTCGCCAGGAACAGTCGCGTAGGGGGGCTTTCTCTGGAGTGGTTCATCTTTGAGGTCGAAGTCAAGGTCAAGCTCGGGATTGGAGAGGCGGGAGCGGACGCTAAAGAGGCGCTGTGTCAAGAAGTTCCTATCGCGTAAGGAGTATCATCCGGAGCTAAAGTATTGCGTTCACCCGTATGTAATCAGAGCGAATCAAGGCTGATCCCATCTTGATAAGTTTTCTTTTCTTTAAAATTCTCAAAATGGCCGCGCCTTTTTATCTCTATTTTACATAGTACCACACCCCATTTCTTTTTTTTCTTCTCAAGCAGCCCTCCTCGCCCTGGTATCCGCACCGGGGTAATCAATCGGATTCCGGCACAGCGGACAAGTGTTCTGGTTACTGGTTTGGAACCACTTGTATAGGCAGGTGCGATGAAAGAGATTCTTGCAGGTCTGACAGCGTTTGTCGGGCATCTTCTTGTCACTGCTGATGATGCTATAGCAGATGGCGCACTCGCTTTGACCCTTCAATGCGCCCACGATGTTGCGGCGGAACGTCGTTAAGCCGTCGATGATGCTCCCGCCCTTGAAATTGGATATTGTCAGTATCGTGAGAACATTGTCGATGACGAAATTCTATAGGGACAACTTACCGAAAACGTAATGACACCCTGCGTAGTCATGATCCAGCTCTGCCACTTCCTTTCGTTGACCGCGACCCGATTTAACCCGACGACAGTCACCCCTTCGAGCGGGTATTCCTGCGGTAGGCGAATGGCGATAGAAGCCTGAAGCTCATCCACATCGTAACCAGCTGTAACCTCCTTTGCGGCACGGCTGACCTTGACAATTAGCTCCTTCCCACCATCTACGGGAGGTTCCTGCTCCAAATTCCATTTCGACACGTCGTCAAGAGTATCTAATATGATGATTGGTGAGAAGTACTTGGTCATCCACGCCTCGACCGCGATCTTGGTTTGCTTTGAGCGGCAGTTGATATGCCATGATTTGAAAAGGTCAGGGACGTACTTGAGTACAAGGTAGAATAGATGGATGAGGAGCCACTGCATATTCCTTTCCTCTGATTCCGCATCGGCAAGTTTCAGGTCATATTCACGGATATGTTCGGACGTGAAGTTAGCTTTATCCAAATTAAGTCCGTCAGCCGCAGAGTGTCCTAACACGTCGAAAGTGAACTCCAATAAGGGGTCAATGTAGTTTGCAGCCTTTAAGTGCTCGGCATAATCACTGCGGACCTTGAAGGAAGCAGCGTGGAATGAAGCGAACACTAATTTCCAAGACAAGAGATAGGACCGAATAGGTGTTGGGAATTGGGTTAGGACGTCCTCGGGATAAGCATCAAGGGTGGGTGCGTCAAGCAGGAGAGACAGAAGTTCATCTGGAAGACGAGCGTCGTTCTTTTCAAGAAGGACGTCTACCGAAATTTGTTCTTGCGCAGCTGGAATCACTTTATTGAGAAGCGTGAAGGCTGCTGTTTGGATTGAGCGCGAGTCGCTCGCAACTATTCCGTACAATTCCGAAAGGTCTTTGACGTGGTGCAATGGCAATTTCTCAACTTGCCGGCATATGAACGAGTCTACAATCTCTAGGGGTTGTGTCTTTCTATCCCTAGGAAGTTTCAGTAGCTCAATCAAAGCTGCTGACCTCTTTTCTGCCGAAGATTGCAGAACATCAACCAGGTCGTCATTAGGGTCTTCTAGTGACTCGAGGATTGAAATTAATCGCAGAGAAGCATGGATTTCCAGAAGGCGGTGGTCAAGAGGTTGGGTAACCCCCTTCGTCCAGAGGTAGGTACAAAAGTCCAGGGAATTCTCCCAATAGGAGCCATACACGTCTTTGATGCATGGCAAAAGACGCTGCAAACTGCGACAGACTTCAGAAGCGAAGCGGTAATCGAGATCTTCAGGGGTGTCCAGCCATGAAGTAATCTGCTTTACTGCAAACACAAGTCGATTATTGGCCACTGGCAACTCGCCCATATCGTATATTTGCATACACGCATTGAGGAGCACAAGAGTGAAAAGTGTCGATTCCTCATGAAGCTTTGAGCCGGCAATATCGCTCACCAAGCGATTACAGAAGTTGCTGACTATCCTTGATGCAGACACTGTTTCGCCGAGCCCACTCAGGACCGCGATTCCAGGAAAGACAGTCTCGGGGCTGCATTTTAGTACGCCTAGATTTGTCAACCACTGTTCTCCGCTTGAAGGGAAACCATGGTGTTCTGTTAAGCTTTGGAGTAGTTCGTTCAACGCGCGAGAACAGTAGAGTCCCAGAGGGTTGAGAGCTTTCGCTTCTTCGATCAAACGATAGATCACGTCATGTATCAGGCGCGATTGATCGCTTCCAGAGCCGTCTCTCCATCCTGGGGCATTCTCGGCTATGCCATTGATCACCTTGCGGATAGATGGGGGTAGGCTCTCGGAATCTGACAGATTACTATCCGAAAATAAGGAACTCCAGACCGTGTTCTCACTCATCATAGTTAATTGATCTGCTGCTAATTCGGCTGTCAAACTCATGCTAATAATGAAGTCAACTTTGGTGGAGTGAGGCAACTCGTCAAAGTTTAGTCCGGACGATAGGAGCATAGACGTGTATAAGGCCATGCGCCCAGGTATTGAACAGCCGTTCCTGTCCCGCTGTGTTGTTCTATCTGATGTCGCAGTCGTTGTGGTTGGGAGATAGTAAGCACCCCCAAGACTACTTGTGAGGGCAAGAGATGGATCTACTGGCTCTTCTAACAGAATACAGAGCTCCTGCCACCAAATACTCGCGTCTGGTACCAGAGCCATTAACGCACCGCTTTGATCTTTACTCGCGTCGATGGTTTGGTAAGCTTGCATAGCTTGTTGAACAAGTGTAGCAACCCTAGTGGACAGTTAGACGATGGTCTATTTTACGAAGTGGTATATGAAAACTTACGTGAATGAGTTCGGATCGGCTTTATTAATGTTGTTCTTTACGAGCGCGAGAAGACGCGACCCTCTGCTTGATGGGCTTTCCATTAAAGATTGTAACGTAACCACTTCGGAGTCAGAACTAGGACGTTCTGAAAGACTTAGTAGGGTTGCCATTAGGCTCATGTGGATTTCTCCGTCCTGAGACAATAACTCAGGTGTCTTCTGGGCTATCAGCTGCAACCCCCTAAGAACACCTTTATTGGGTTGACCAAGAGAATTGATGATGCGAATTGCGAGCTCCCTTACTAATCTCTTTGCAGCCGGCTCCGTCAAGATGTCAAAAGTAACTACAGCATCGAATAGCTCCCAGCTTGATCCATTATTCCCAACGGCGCATATCAAGCACCGCTTTATTAGCTCCGTCTGGAGTGTTGGGGCCTGTTGTGCAAAGAGGGTCGCATGTTTGCTGGATATGAGTTTAGTTAGTGCCGGTAAAGCTTCTGAGTCCTCTATCAATTCTAAGAGTGCTGCAATATTTGTTTTCCATACTCTCTCAAATTCTTTCTTCTGTTCAGCCACTTCGCCTAATAGACTTATGCTCGAAAGAATGAAAGGCGCACTAGACGACTGGAGAAAATCCCCTCTGCCTTGAGAAAGTGAGGCTTCTAGAAAGCCGATAACGCTGCCTACACCAACTGAAGATGACTTGAAAATCATAGGAGCTTTCTTGAACGCTGATTCTACAATAGAGGCAGCACCAAATGGCTTCCAATTTCTAGCCTGGAGCAGTTTGAAGCTCTCCTCAAGCAGTTCCAATGAGGGTTGTGCAGGTATATCTGGGATTGGGCGATCCGTCGTAACCGTCCTCTCGTGTGCATCCAAAATGGCACCTGTCAAGGAGAACCATCTTTCACCTTCATCGGCAATGGCCTTCTGGGATTTATGGTGTTCTTTAGAGGTCTCTGGAAGTGAATGTCGAATGCGCTCCTTGAAATCATCTTTCAAGCGGTTCCACTCAAGTCTGGTCGCCTCAACCACATCTTCGAATGGAGATGTTGCCGTTGACGTATACGCCTTAATCAAAATTGGGAGTTGGTTCCCCGACACCCACATGGATGTTTCGGGTGTTGGGTGGAGGTAATGCGCAGAGAGAGGAAAGATGCTCTCTTGGACAATCTTTAATCGAGCGTCGGCGGATTGAGTCGTCTTGATAAAATGTCTAGCGATGCCGAGGTACGTGGACCAGGCATCCACGGCATTTGTGCGAGGTTCATCGCGGCCTGTGAGCCCTAATCTCATAGATTGTATAAACTTCACAGCACCGTCCGAATCCTCTGGAAGTATGCCATTTGGCAGAATGGCTAATAGCCGACTTAGTGCATCCCAATACCTCGTCGTGCCTCCTTGTGAGCCTTTCTCAAGGAAGGCTTTGAGACGCGAAGTTGGTGGTTTCTTCCCTCTATATTCAGACGTCCACACACTAGGGTGACCCTCTGTAAGTTTCGTCAACGCAATAATGAAGTCTGTTGCAGAACCGGCTTGGGTGCTCTTCAGGCCGTCGGCAATGAAAACTTTGCTGAGGCGTGCAAGATCGGCCCCTATCCGGCCTGGGCGCTTTTCCATACACGCCAATAAGAGTTGACAAGAGAGACGTCTCGTAACGGCATCGTTGATGCTGACGCTAGTCCATACTTTGTTGTCCTCGAAGAATTGGTCGTAGATATCTAAACACTGCTCGATGTCCGAAAGTTCTAGCTTTTGTAGCAGATTGAGAACGAGCACAAGAGCCCCTGACACCACTCGATGGAATTTAGCTTCGGCATCGTCGGCACTGGTGGACCTCTGGTCGCTCAAGGTATCTGGTGTCTCCTTGATCGCGCCGGACGCATACTCGAGGATCTGCTGTTGACACCGCTTCCAAAACTGTGCAACCTTCTCAGGAGTAGTAAGAAAGGATGAGAGACCTTCTGTAGCGACTCTAGACACGGCACGGTCTCTGTCGAAGGTGCCAGCGAGCCACGAGCCAACAATCTTTGGGACATGCTTCTCCATGCGCTTCCGGGCAGACTTCATCAGTTCGAATTGCAGTGCGTGGGAGAGTTCGCGAACGCGTCGGGAATTGTCTATTGAGATGCGTGGATACAGTTGGACCTATTATACAGATTACTAACCGAACACGATGGTTCTTGACAAAGACGACTGCACCCACCCAAACTTCCAACACGGGCTCTTCTGTGCCGCCGTCCTGCTCGTACGGATGGGCCTGGACGTAGGCTACCAGCTCCTCGAGGGCTTTAGCCTTGGTTGTGGCATCTTTCTTCTGTAGGTTCTTGAGACAGACGACAATATGAGCATCGGAGACGGAAGAGAAGTCTGGGGGCTCGGCGAGGTACGAGAGGTTGGTGCCGCTGGAGGCAGTCGAGAAAGCACCGAAGCTACCGGCGCCGAAGCTCGTGAAGGCCTTGCCACTGGCAGCGCGAGACTTGCCCGGTCTCCGACTCATGATTAGAGCGCTGTCGCAAACATGTGGTTGCGCTCTCGCCTCCGAGAGATTTCCAATGCGGGCGCTGTGTGCAAACTAAGTCGAGCTGGAGCGTTGTAAGTTGTAGGTCACCCAAGGTAATATTTTAACCCCGCGGTGGGATGTAATGACGTCCCGGTGTATCTTAGTAATTGTACTACCGTTATGTGCATACATCACCATTTTATCTATCTATGGGGGCCATGCATCTACTAGGTATGCATGTTTAACAAGAAAGACCCAACATTTCCAACATGTCAATCATGTCACATCGATGCCGGCCATCCAGACCAGACGCAACTCTTTGACATGAACAAGGCGAATAGGGCATTGTGTTCTTATAAAGGAGATCTCGGCTCCTCTCATACAAAGATTTCCCTTGAGCAAGATTCAGAGCCTTATTTATCAAGTGGTTCCATAAAGAAAGAATCATTGCTATTGTGGCAATGTCAATGGATAAAGAGACACCTAAAACATAAGAATGCTACATTTTTCCCTCTATCGTCAATATTCTGATCATGCCAAGTGCCACATATTCTTACCTCCGCTTCTTTTCACCCAATCTTAATCGGTATGTCTGCGACAGCCTCTTTCAAGGCCCAAGCCGCCACTCAGGGTTGTAACTGGTTATTTACAGATCCCTATGCATACCAGTACTCCGAGATCTCTGGGAATGCTGCCAGAAGCGCCCATTTCGAATCAAAAGCTTCGGCACCAGATACCATGCCAGTTGAGTTAGAGGGTAGCCCAATAGCGAGCTACCCAGCTGAGCTAGATGCCGTTGATAACTCTACCTCTTACACTGTGGCCTCGAGCACCTCCCGATTAAAAAAGTCCAGCTCAATGATCCGAAGCCGATTCCCAAATGTTAGAGAAGGCCTCAAGTACCCGCACCGTCGCAAATATTCGCCAGCCCAGTCTGAGCTGCCGGAGGTCGTAGAGCATACACATCCTGGAGCAAAGCCTGCTGTTCACACATACTCTTCCGGTTTGATACCCGTTGAAAAGCTTGTTGCTCCTCCTCCGTATAGGGGCATTAAATGCCCAGACGCCTCGGGCTTGATACCCGCTGACGAAAACATAGTTAGGCCTAAAGCTCCAGCATCAGATTTTGACTCGATCCTGAAGAACATAGGGCCGATGTCCAAGAAGAGACGTTATTGCGGCCCTAGTAGAGCGAGTCGTTATTATGATAGGTATTCAACAGACGCAGGATAGATGGGCCATTATTGGGCAATGCTGGTTGGCTTTATTAAACTAGACTAACTGATATGGTATGTGTGGAGATTTGGCACAAGAATAGATTGTATAGACTTGTAAAGGTATACTTAATTAAACTTCCAAGGCCGGTGTAGTGATCAATTTATCGTCCTAACCTTTTATACCACTGAGAAGTATGTGAAAGCAGGACATTGGTTGTAAACCCAATGGCTATAGTCAACCCGAGTATTTCTATAACGCATTCCGGATGGATCCATGTAGCGCTTGCGAGTATTCTGCGGAAAGACTAATAAGTATCGCATAGCTAGAGATACCACTTGATCTGGTTCTCTAACCACTCCCAGAACTTTCGCGCTGTTCCATCACCGCCCTCTTCTTCTGTTCTCCTTGAATCTGCCAGATCCTTTCGAATAGGTAGTATTCTTCCGAACGGTACAACTAAGTAGACAGCAGCAGTTAGTCATCTAGAGTCTATAGAATATAACGTGAATGTTTTGATGGTGGGCAGCGCTTCCCCCAGCTTACAGACTCGCTCGATGCCTTGATATCAGGTGAAAATGCAGCGAACAATTCGACACAGGCACCATTTGGAGTAGGGTAGCAAAATAGCCTGACTACCAACTTGATGAAAAAGCCGCGGTCCCGGTAAAGTTCCGACTACAAATTTCCCGGGTTCAAGGGGACGCTTGCAATACCGTCGGACCCAAAGCGCCTCGCGAACCCGACAGCGTGAAGGTAGTTACCGGTCTTACTGTTCCCGTATCGTTGCATTACTGTCCTATCCTCGTGGTAGTCCAAGTTATCCATCGGAACACCGCCCCCTGAGTCGCTGAACAGGTTTATTCTAGAAACCTCTTTATGCATAATTATTCCCGGTACCTCCCCTCTAGCTTCCTGCATGGCAAGTTTAATAATGTCCTTTCATTATAATACCAACTCGTTGTCCCATGATTCACCTCTACATACCTAGTTAATTAGTAATCATCATCACCACAGACTTCACAGATTGAAAACTTCCTAGCAAGCCTACTCGGGACAATATATCTTTAGCGACCTCTCTTTATACCTACTTTGTTCTTAGCTCTAAGTGCTCAACCTAGACTCTGCCCTGCAAGCTAGAAATCTGACCTAAGCCCCAAGTGTCACCATGCGCCTTGTCTGACTGAAAGGGAATCTACTCACATTCTTTAAACCATCTATCTGGCAACAAGGGTTTCCCGGAATTTCCTGCGCACAAAATCATAAGCAACGAGGGAAAAATGATGTCACATGCTTCTCGCCCAAGGCCATTGCTACATCCTGGAATTATACCATTCCACTCTATGTAGTCTCTCGAAATCACCAACGTCGTCTTAATACCATATGAGACCTGCTTTCAGGTTTGCCTTCTTTTCCTTTTCTTTTGATTCATTACATCAAGAGGCAGTGAGCGAGTTGACTGGCCTTGTAATGTGTTTTTGCAATGCTGAGAAAATTTGCCTAGAACCCACCCTTTAAAGGATGAGGATATTAGGGCATGCGCGCCAAGAAGGGAAGACTCACATAATCATCACTCAGCGAGATTGGCTCAGGTCTTGACTCCGGGTGGGTCAAACCCCTAATATTTGGAGGTTTAGAAACCCGGGGTCTATCCATACTTTCATCGCCCTGTTCTATTCCGTTGAAGAGCCGATTCTCAGTGCGTACCAACTCTGCTCGGTCCCGAGCATTAATGTCTTGTAGACCCTGCAGCGCGTGTATAGGCCCTACGATTGGTGGCAATGGCTGTCAATGTTCCTCGAGAAGGGTGGCTATGAACGAACGACGGCTCCGGAAATGGAATTGATAGGTAGGCATTTGTACGACTCCCAACAGTTATCGTGAGGGGCGCCGCGCCACAAGGCTGCATGATTTCACACAAGCAGGATCTAACAAGTACGAGAATCTAACATGCCAAGACTAATAATAAACATTATGGTTTGCTGCCATTTGCCTCCCTCTAAGTGGTTCTCCTTTTTCTTCTTCTGATCCAGAGAAAAACCTCGCATATATTGACTTTATTGCCGATCTAGGTTATATAATTTTCCCTTTGAAGCCCTCAGGCCTTACATTTGGCGGAACGCTTGCCGCAGCATGTTGAGATTGCTTTGGACGACCATATTAATCGCACGCCTGGCGGTTGGGCTTACCTGTTATAATATGAACCAGGAACCGGCCGACAATCTCCTACCGTGCGATACTAGTGCAGATGGGGTGACAACACATTCGACATGCTGCAACCGCGGCGACATCTGTTTAGCAAGTGGATTGTGTCTTTCAACTCAAGATTCCATAATCGGGAGGCTATTCTGGATCAACGGAGGTACGGACAGAAGTTTCAAAACTGACCGTTGCTTTCCTCAACTTTGCCGAGATGAGATGATCCAGATTGCCCTAGAAACCACTATGGCAGCCTACTTATCACGAAGGGGTACCAGATCAGATAGGAATAGGATACAGCCTTACTAATTTCATGGCATGTGACGCTCAGAACTGGTGCTGCACCAGCGATGGAAACTCGTGCTGCTCCCACAATAATACAGTGATACTCGACCAGGGTGTTGGAACTGCCGTTCGCCAGGTTCCATTTGTCACCGCAGTGTCAAGCTCCAGTTCGACGAGTAGTTTACCTACTTCCAGCACAAGTTCCGACGCCTCCACATCGACTGCCCCCAGCGAGTCTGGCAATGGGCCGTCCACAACGGGACTCGTTACCGGCCTTGCGGTCGTTTCCACGGCGCTTATAGTCTCGCTGATGGCCATTGGCTTTTTGATACAACGACTCCGGAAACTGAAACGCGATGTTGCCACCTCGCCTCGATATGTTCCCTCGTACAACAACACGCCTACCTCCCCAGACTCGAGCCCGATGGGCGAAGTAGCCCGCCAAAAGATAATATCCGAGTATTCTCCGCAAGCGCCAACGACACAGACTTCGCAGACTCGACATGAGTTGTACGGACAGCAAGACCCAAGGGAACTGGATGGATGATCAGTGGAGGGAACTTTAGACGTAGTATGTAGATGGCAACAGTGCAATGGCGCAGAGCCGAGCCTATGGAATATATACACACATACAAAGCATTTTGCCCTCTTTAAAAAATGCAGAAAAGAAAGAAAAGGCATAAATGCATCGGGGCTATGTGGTCATATTTTGAATGACATTACCTAGCTGTCTACCTGTTATGGAGACAAGGAAAGTAAATTGGTGCAATTCATGTTGTAACGAATAAGGTTTTATGTTATGGTTCAGTGGATGATAGCAAATCTTAAGGCGATTTGCTATAGTGTTTGAAGGTATCGATGACTAAGGTAGTACTAGTCCGTACTTAAGTAGGTAGGTACTTATATGGAAACCGAAGGATGCCCGTTTTATCCCGTCCCAAGCCCGAGGGGTAGGTAGATTACCCCACAAAATCAATGGCGTAAATACAGCTTATCTTATCGCGCGGCCCGGTTCTCCATTCTCCTGCCTGTCAGTCTTCACGTTTCCACTTATTATTAGCGCGGACTCTACCCCGCAAACGCCCGAGGAGGTTGTAGTGGACACTACCTACCGCTACCTGCGCTACCTGCGCTACCTTCGCTACCTTTTATGTAGTGTACATAGGGAGTCTCCACAAAGAAAGCCTTCGTCCCTCTCTCTTCTCCTCGGCCGGTGACTTGCGGAGGCGTATTGGCTGATGGTGGTGGGTGAAACCCCCTCCCCCTTCTTTAGCGACTGAGTTGGCGTCTTTTCGGTTTCATCTCCTCATCTGATGGAGAGCGAGCTCCATCTCCCATCTATACTGCAGCTCTCGCTCGTGGGAAATCCCCAAAGCCCCAAACCTTAGGTACTTACTAAGGCTCTTCACCTCTTCCATCTCCTCCACCCCCTTCCTTTCTTCTTCTTCCCCGCGTGTACACTCGTATCTCCAAACTTCATGCTTGGTCGTCAGCAGACGAACAGTAGTGCCATCATTCACATGGTATCGCCATCTCAGCTCCAGTGACCGGCGTTGCCTTCGTGTACTGTGTGAGTCTCGTCTTCTTTCGGGCGTAAACTGATCATTTGTCATCGTCCGGTATCTCTTTGTCTATGGCTAATACGTACTTTTTTTTCTTCCCTAGCACGCGATACCCTGTATAGGATGCATCTATCGCGGCCGACTACATCAACATGTTGACCCACGCTATCTGCCGATCTACCCCTCGTGCGAGGTCTCTACAGACCAAGGTTGCGGCCTGTAGTATCCTAAGTCCTTCTGCCTCCTCCACGCCGAGGATCCGCCATCGCCAGCAGACCCGCGCCTATCGCTTTGGCATCTGGTCATCCTATCTCGATCCCGAATTCCACAGAGAACTTCGCCGCCGTCATCGAACGATCAAGCACAAGTATGCCGATACCGTCAACCGGAGCTTATCTTGGGACAAGCCTCCCAGCGCCGACGAGCCCAGGGCGTCTCTTAAGCGCTTTATCGGCGGCTACTGGAAAACCGAGCCCGCAAGATGCGCCCCACGGCATGTTGACCACGATGCGCTGATGCGTCAGATGAAACATGCGTCCGAACGCCTTGGTGCCCCCGATACACGCACGAACATATCATCCACCGACAGCTTCTGGAGCAATTATGACTCCTGGAGATCACAAGTGGATCAAGTGGTTGGCCGGTGGGCCAAGGAAGCCTCCAAGGGCGTCGATCGTATCAACTCCGATTTTGATTCATGGAGTTCGCGAGCAGCTGATACCACAGCCCCCAGTTCAAGAACGAAAGAGGGCATCGACGTGAACGAATCTACAGCCGAAGAAGACTACGTGATCGACCCTATCACCAATCGCAAAGTCTCGAAAAAGGTCTATAGCTCCCCTGATACCGAGACGGAGCCTTCCGCCCAGACATTCAAGCGGTATAGGTCTCAATTTACAGCTTTTGTTCCTCCAGAAGTAGAAGGAGACCGAAAGCCCATTTATTCCGACGGTGGGCCCGCCGCTGCCGAGTTGAACAAATACGAGCAAGTCAAGTTGGATGAATGGGTACCGGAAGGCCATGCTTCCGACCCAAGGATCGTCAAAGCTACACATACATCGAGTGAGCCTGCGACCCGGAGCGAAGGATATTCCGCCAACTATCTGCCGCCGAAGGATAAGTACGATGATCTTAGGAAGTACAGGCCTGTCGAGTATGATGAAGTCGATGGCAACCGCGCAGAAGTGAAACCGGACGACGAAGAACTCCGCAAATATAAGCCATACATGTATCGAGAGGATGTTAAGACGGAGGAATCCGCTCCTGAGTACGATGACCTTGATAAATATCGTTCTTACAACTACGACGAAATGAAACAGTCGGACAACTCGCTTCCCAAGTACGATGATCTGGACAAGTACAGGTCAACCGAATTTAAGGACGATGTCGACGATGGCAAGCCATTTCAACAATATGGTGACCTGGAGAGATACAAGACGTTTAGATACCAAGACCTCCACGAAAATGCAGCCCTCGAGAGGGACGTGGTTTCCGAGAGTCTCAAAGAATATGATGCTAGGGAACGCGAGGCCGATTTGACCAACGCAACTGAGTCACCAAACGCCATATCCTCAGAGTTCTCCCCAAGTACAGACATGCATGACGAAGGGTCGGTCGCCTCAGAACAAGAGCCAGATCCGGTCTCCTTGTCGATGCCTTGGGGTAATAGCTGGGACGACCCCAAGGATGAAAATCGGCAGGAGCTAGAACGATTTATGGATAGTAATAACGAAGCATCCGACGTTGTGGATCAAGAAGCTAGCGCGGGTATCTTTGAGGCTCGTATAAGAGCCGAGACTGACTCTTTCCACCCGGACGAGCCGCTGCTCACCGGCAATTATGTTCGAGATTTTCCGGACGAGTTCTCTGGGTCATGGGAAGCGACTTCTCATACCGAACACAAGGTAGAAGCGGACGTGTCAGAAGGAGCCTACGAGCAGGAGGTACAAGCGGAAATCCAGGAAGCCGAGAAAAATTACTCAGATGATCTTACCAACACTACGAATTTCTCAAGGCTCGAGCCTGCTCTGGACCGGCAAATGGATGACCCAATGCTAGGACCCGCTCCAACTCGGCTCACAGAGCAAGTTACGAGCAGTACTCCAAGCCGTGACCTTGAAGAAGGAGTGGAAGCACACCCTGACCCCTATTCACAGGAACTGCAAGGCTTGCAGACATCATTCGCTGAAGAATGCGGAGAACAGACAATGCCAGTCTACGCGAAAACATATGGTGAACCGGGCCAAAAGGACCTGGAGCCCGCGGCTGTCGAGACCCAGCCCGTATCAGACCCTTTTATTCCATCCTCTGAACCATATTATGATAGGGACCCTGAGATTGATGGGTTCCCACCGACATCGACATCCGAATCAACTACTCGGCCGGAATTTTCTCAAATCGATGGACCCACTGTGTACAAAATCCTAGCCTACGACCCAACGATGCAAAACATCAACATCGCCGAGACGACCTCTGTTGTACCCGATCAAGCAGCCCCATTAAGCCCAACCGAGGTTCTCCTCCGGCTATCGAACCCCACCAAGTTCTTCCCACACTTTGCGCCCTTGCAAGCGGAGGGGTTCGAGATCGTCTCAGGCGGCGGGGATGTCCTAGTCTTCCGGAAAGTCCGGTCGGCCACTGCAGGCACCAAGGATCAAGAGAAGGATGCGGTGACGGCCGTCAATCCCATTGACATGATGGGTAAGCCGACGGGTCTGTTGAATGCTGCGGAGTTCGCGTCCCCTACCGGGTTTGTCAATTATAACATGCCACATGTTGAAGGAGAGACACAAGGGTCGTCGCGATTCCGCTCCAACATCGACGTCAGGCGCGAGGAACCCGTCTTCAGCGGACCCAAGGCACCCACAAACGACGAAGCGCCAAAGAAGAAGAAACGGGGCGTGGTAAAGAGAATGCTGTTCGCGGGCACATGGGTTGCTGGCCTCTCATACGCCATTGGAGTTGTGAGTGAATACTTCGTGACCGGCGGAGTCGACGGTGTAGGACCTACCGGATTTTAAGCCAGGAACTCCTTGCTCAGTATGGACCTATAACTGCCCAATAAAAATTACCATTTTTAAATGTTTTTTACGGAAATGCTACCCAATGCCGCCAAGGATGAACGGAGGAGTACGGATCTCTGGTTTGGGAGTTACGGCGAAGCTACTATCATGGGACTGGAATCAGGCAGGGAGCATAGCTTGCTTTGGGAATATGGTCACAATCCTACGACTTTTGATCTGCCATGAACATTTCTGCAGATTTTTAGCTTACCGACGATCTTTTTCTTTCTTGAACGTATTTCATATTGCTCTCTGCCCTGTATTATATCCGCCTGTTCGGCGTGTTAACCATAGCACCCCCCCCCCCTCTCTCAATCGCACGGGGGGTGTATGTGGTCAGTATGCTAGGGCTCAATCTATTCTTCCTGACGAACGCCTCTCTAAGATATGTATACACAGTAATGCTAGCATTCTTCCCTTGGGAGCAGCCGTGTGATTGTTGATACCCATATACTCGATTCGTAGAAGCGTAAGGCTAATATGGAAGAGATATGTATTTGGCCGTGTTGGTTACCCACGCCATTGTGTGCTCATTGGCACGAACTAGGCCGGGAGAATAGGGGCGCTCTTGTCCACGTGTTCTGTTCTCTACCTAGGTATTGTTTCGCCGATAAACAGCAACTACAACTACGAGACTCGTTTACTATTACGTATACCAGACAGCAGGCTACGAACACATTGGGAAGGCAAACCGGCGCGTATTAAGCTAGGTTAATCACAATCAAGATGAACGCAACATCATTATTGTTAGTCTGTCAGTCTGTTTCTTTGGTCATTGCCGGGATGCGAAAATAATATAAATCAACACAAATTTTACGTATAATTTTGTTTTCCGTCCATGTTATTTATACAAGTGGTCTTTTCCCTTTCCGTATTCCCAACGGACTTTTTGCTTTCCACCGACTTCTTTTCCGCCGTAATTCATTCTCAAGTCCCGAGTATGTAGTTACAAGGTCATTCTGGACCCCTTTCCCCGTGGTGGTGCTCCTTGTTAGTTTTTCGTATCCCATATGTAATCCCCGCCATGCCCAAACCTACGTAGGGGGGCATAACCCGACGACGCGGAGTTACTAATGTCGTGAACAGCGTTCCCAATCTCAGGCAGTTCTAATCCGTATTTCGTATGCGATTTGTCCTTCCCTCAAAAAAAAAATCCCCTGCTATTTACTTCCTCGTTCATCATCACATCCAATTTCAGAAACCAATCCCTTCCACCCCAACCCACCCAAAAAAGAAAAGAAAAAAGGAAGAAACCCTGTCCTTTTCAATTTCCCTTCATCATTGTTCCACCCTTATTTTCTGCTTCTTCTTCTTCCCCTCGTTCTATGTCTCGCTAAACCCCGGACCCCCGTCCCGGGTGAAGATTCCAGCCATCTGGAGCTCGTGCTTGCGGTCCTCCTGGCGGTAGCTCAGCCTCCGGGCGCCCGAGGTTGGCGTCCAGCCCTCGGCGCTACTCCTGCCGCGGGCAGCGTCCTTCTCATGCTGCGGGCTCGCGGGCCCCGTCTCGAGGACGGCGGCAGGGGCGGTGGCGATCTTGGCCATGTCGAGTTGCTTGGGCAGTTGACGGGGTTGGGAAGACATGTTCTTAGGTAATCGTTTGTCTTTTTCTTGTCTCTAGTTCGGGGTTATTATTGTTGTTTCGTGACGGCTATTTAGGATTAAGGGTTTGCTTGTAGAGGGGGTGTGTAGCTCTTGGGTGTGTATTGGAGACGGGAGGATAGGTTGATGGATATTCGGTAGTGGTGGGCAAGTTCCCTTGGATCGGGCAATAAAAGCTTCGTGGAGGGGATGTCTTATTAGTACAGATATACGAGGGAAATGTATATGAAAGAGAGACAACAACCCGATGGTATTTAGATGTATAGGTAGGTAGGAGGTAGGTATAAATATATACACGTAGGGAGGGAGTGAGGGAGGTAGGGAGGTAGGGAGGTCGGGATATGGTAGGCGCGCTTACCTGGAAACTTCAACCGCGCGTACTTCTTGGATCTTTTAATCGAACTAATGAGATCAACTCGATCCAACCGAGAGGATGTAAACAGTGGGCGTGACGTAGTGTAGTGTAAGTGACGTAGTCCTGAGGTGGGTAGGCACAATGAAGCCGAATGCAGAGTATGTGCTTGGGCAGAGACTGGTTAATGAATATATAAAATATATACCTAGTAATTACATTAAGGTAGTGCAAGATGTTGAAGTAAGGTAGGTAACTGCAGCACTGGAGAGAGTATCGCAAGCAAGTAACCTAGGTAGAGAATGAAAATTGAAACACGGAAGATGTTTCCCTCCTCCCTTTATATATAATATATATCCTTAACAAGGTAGGTACCTATCAATAAACAGCCGTTAGACGATCACCTTACCTCACCCCATTAGACACTTGTTAGTTGGATGCTCGATTTTCCAATAGGAAGGGAGGGTTGGTTTATCTAGGAATAACACGAAGACTCGGGATGACACAAGATGGTAAGATGGTGCAGTGCCGTTACGTACGTACATAACCATACATTGGACGATACATGTAATTACCAAACTAGTAGGTAGCTGGGTAACATACGTGTATCCTGCATCGCAACACGCGGGCAAAAGGAAAGTAAGTTCTGGGGCATATCGAAAAGGCCGGTAGGTAGGTAGGTACATTAGTTCCAGACCCTCACCCGCTCCAGTCCCCCCTTCCACCGACCGTACAACGCATACCTACCTAGGTACCTACCTAAGGTAGGTGCTTATACCTTAGGTATATAGCAATCAATCCCTGGTCTTGTCTTACCTTGATTACATAGGTGTCTTCCTACCTAGGTAAAGTTTGGTAGTAATTGATGTGAAAGCGGGGTAACCCAAAGGAAGAGTGCGGGGTAGCTTACCTTAGGTAGGTACCTAGGTACCTCTGCCCTTCCTGATAAGGAAGCTTATCGGGCGGATGAAACCCCAAAATCGCTATCACGCATAAAGCTGCCGTGTATCATACAACTTATGTAAATGCGCAATCCGCGTTTGTGTCAGGCGTGTGCTCCATGCGTTGTAAGCAGTGGCAAAAACGATTAAAAGGAGACACGGGCCACTGAGCACTGATTAGGTATGTATGTAATGTAAATGCTTTCCATGTCCTTCTAATCACCACTGACTGACTTGATCTTCCCAACTTCAGGTAAGACGTTACCTTCATAGACCGGGTTATGCATGATGAAGCCACTGCTTGTTGATTGGTCTTGTTTACTGTTATAATTATATCAAGCTTCATGCCAC
The DNA here is from genome assembly GCA_022695795.1 of Biscogniauxia marginata. Lineage (NCBI taxonomy): Eukaryota > Fungi > Ascomycota > Sordariomycetes > Xylariales > Xylariaceae > Biscogniauxia > Biscogniauxia marginata. The sequence continues at coordinate 52,602 of MU404153.1, read as the reverse complement.
CAACGGTCGAAACCAAAATTTAAAAAAGAACAAGAATTCTGGAATTTCTTTCCCTCCTTTTTATGCAGCACAGCTATGTCTCGAGTAGTTTTTATACAAGCCCATCCCTTCCCTGAGGTCTCTCTCTACACATCTCATTCTTCTTTTCCGTCTGTTTGTCTCTCTATGCGAGCATACCATTAAAAACGATCAACGAAGTGTATGGTGTAACGCAGATGCAACAGACCTGAAGAGGAAAGTGAGAGAAAAAAAAAGCAATAAATTACCAGTCCCCATTGCATCATGACCTCATGGTCTTCGTGAGACGGCGATGCATCAAAGACCAGACAACCGAAAATAACCAACCAGAACTCCAGCTATCCGAAAGGGGGAATACAAGGTTTGGGGAGGCTGAAGGACCTCGAGGGGGGAAACGAAGACCAAGAACGCCTAGAGCCATGCATGTGTGTGCGTGTGCGTGTGCACAAACCATAACCAACATGCTGCTGTTGCCATGTCAATGCCGGGACAGACTTCATCAAGGAAGGGGGTATTTTGTCTGTCAACACGGGGAAAAAAAAATCACAGAAATGGCAGAACCTCCCACCAGCACAACCACCATCATCACCACCACCGCCACACAGACCTAAGCAATCCAATATAACAATACCCCCAAAAGGGCGAATGCGAAAATCGATCATGGGGTTTTAGGCCGCTTCCAATAATATTGCTAGTTCCTGTCAACATCTCAAATCTTTTAGGTGCAAGTCTCGGGTATCCAATTACCTTATGCTGTTTTCTACAAGCTCTCAAGCTAGGTTTTCGCAAGCCATCGGTCACAGCAATACGTCGAGATTCATCCGTGTCGTGCTCCGGGATATAATAATACTCACTCTCCAGGGGCTTGCCCGCAGCGTCCTTGCCTTGGCGTCGGATGATACCGAGACACTCCGTCAACTCGATGATCCGACGCAATTGTGACTTGGTCAGGTCCTTCTTCTCTTCGGCCGGCAGGTTGTTCATAATACCGGACAGAGGATTGGATGATAGTCGGGAGAAGGCTAGCTGGTTGATCACGTGGTTTTTAACGGCATCCACGTCGATGCTAGGGCTAAGGGGCTCATCCGGCTCCACCGACCCCTGAATCGTTGTGTCACTAGACAGCGTGCGGGAAGACTTCTTGGGCGAAATGGCCGTAAAAGCGGCTAGGCGGTTGGAAAGATTCGCACCAAATGGGCCGAAAGAGTGAATGATGGGATCATTCTCCTCATCGGGATCGTTCTCGTCTAGGTCGCTAAGGTCACTGGAGAAGCTCTGAGCAACATCTGTCTGGGCGAACGAGATGTCAACGTCCAAGGAAGGCTTGGGGAGCTCTTGCTCATCGGCACTCTCGTCCTCGTAGATCTGAACGGGCTCACTCGTGTCGTGGGTCGGCAGAAGACCATTCAAGCTGGAAGATGACCTGTTGGCGGGCGTAGGGGATTCTGGCGACTTTATACGCGTCTGTCTTCGTAGCGGACTAGACTGCAATAATTCCGATGCCGGGCCGGCGGGACGCGGCCGGGAACGCGGTGATTCGTCCCATGAAGAATCCGACAGATGGCCATTAGAATCGTGGCGGTCCTTCTTGGGCCAATGGACCATGACTCTCGACTCTTGCACGTCCAACATGATCTCAGCGTTCTCGGTTTCCGACGTGAAGGTATCCCCCTTGGACAGTTCCCAAGTCTTCCCCTGACAATGTAATTTTAATCCGTTCCAGCCATTGCATATGATTTCTACCTTGTTCGGCTCGAGAGGGTTAGACGCGGGAATATACCGTGCCTTGACGTGAATACGCGAGACGTGACGGTTGGCAGTTAGCTGGTAATGAGACGAATTGCTCGACCGGCCCATCAGGAGCATTTCGCCATTCTCGTTGAGTTCGACGGAGGGCAGAGCAGCCAAGGGGGCTCTCTCCGACAGGGACGAGAGCGTACGCACCAGGCCGGGCCTGGCAGCGGATTGGACGCGCGGGGGGGACGACGAGAGGATGCCGGTGCTGGAGGTGGGAATTGGCGTGGGATACTTGGCAAAAACACTCGACCCGTGTAGACCATCTCGGGACACTCTCTTCAGGGGCCGGGGAAGACCGGGAGAGGAGGACAGAGGCTCAAATGGAGGAAGCAAAGAGGGAGCAGGACGCTTCACGCCAGCAACGCTGGACGAAGGAGAGGCAGTTGCGGGAGGCGGCAGGGTGGGTTCGCCTGACGTCGCGTCGTCCATGGCCTTGGTGGGTGAAGAGTAGCTCATGGTGTTGAAATACCAAAAGGCATAGCCAAAGGAAAGAAAGACAAGAAGTAATTAAAAAATAGGACTAGGCCTATTGGACTGCTTCCCCGACGAAGGAAGGGAGGGGGACGGGGGAGGAAACGAAGAGGGCTTGCGGGAAGAGTAGAAATGTCAGGGTTGTGGGAATTGAAGAGAGGGAGAGGGAGAGGGAGAAGGTGGTTTTGGAAGAGGTTAGAGAAAATTGGTGGTATCACGGTACAGCCCTGGAGGTACCTAAAGTGTGGGCTCTTTGGTGCTGGCTGCGTCTTTTGGCAGGCGCGTCTTGGGCTAGTCGGGATTCGCGGTGCGCGTCTGATGCACACGCTTGTTCTCAAATCTGCTTTAAGAGAGGAAAAAAAGAGCTCTCTTTCTCCGACCCCACTTTTTACCTAAGCCTGAACCCCGGACCGAGGCCGTACTCTCTCCTGAACTGGAACAATAGCAATGACGAATTTGCTGCAGACCCGAAAGTCCTGAACAAGAGAAAATATGAGACAATCAAAACTATTTTAAACAATCGATTATGGGAACCCTTCTTTTTTTGTGTGCCGTCGAAAGGTCTGAAGAATTGGTCTGGTCTGGTCTGGTCTGGTCTGGTCTGGTCGGGTCGGGTTGTCGGGTCGGGTTGACTTATTCAGTCTTCTCTCTTTTTTTTTTCTGTTATGTGGTGGGATGGAAGAAAGAATTGAACAACTTAAAAGCCCGAGGAACCGGAAAGGAGTCGGATGTGGCCTAACAGTACTTTTTTTTTTTTAGGTCCCAGTCTAATAGGAAGGGGGTAAAAAAAGGGAAACAAGGCTACATACACAATGGGTATTCCAGTATTTTAAAAAGAGGAGTTACGGAGTCGGAAAGTGGTTCTCGCTGCAAGCTGACACGCTCAAAAGACGCGGCAGCGACACGAACTAGACACATACGTACATACGTACATGTACAATTACATGCACCCAAGGACCCAGAGGACCCAAAGACGCGGCTAGGTTTTATAGCACCTTGCAACCGGCTTTAAACAGCCTGTAGCTAGCGCGTCTTTCCCTGGCCCCTCAACGGCCACGCTAATTACCACCTGATTACAGCACCTTACAGCACCCTACAGCAACTACCACTATACGTACCTAAGGTACATACTTCAGGGCATTTCTCACCGCCCGTAAAGACAGGAAATGGATGCGGTTGGGTTGGTCAATAAATGACGTCCCTATCACACAACCAACACCACAACTTCAACTGAGTTTGGACTCGTGCCGTTCTTCGACCGAGTTTCATTCGTCTGTGGGAAACCCCCCCGGAAAGTAACCCAGGTATGTTCCGTCGATATTCGTTTGATCGTTGAACTGGTTCAGCTCGGCCACTGCCAAGACACGCGAGTACGAATACATAGGAAATGAAGATACATTACTCAACAATTATATATTAGGTTAGGTAGGTAGGTAGGTAGGTAGGTATGTATATATATGGAAGGGATAAGGGGGGATCTTACATAAAATGAGATAAGTCTCAAGTCCATTCGATGTACCAAGGCAGGCATCGAAAGGGCACTTCAGATAACGAATTCAGCATGCCCGCCAATGTGGTCGGTCCATCGATTAAAGTGCCAAGACCTCTCAGCCTGAATCAGAAAATCCTAAATTCCCTTTCGAGCTTTTCGAGACCCGCTCCCTCCAGACTTGCATCTGCATCTCTCGTGAGCAAAAAGACGCCATTCCGTTCCGTCCTTAAACACACATAGGGTTTACCTAACTTCACAGACATCTGGAACCGCCCCGTCATAGCATTCAGGATGGGGAATCAAGGGTAAGATACCCATGCTAGTTATGTACAACTTGATACGAGATTGGGTATATATATTCGCGTGGTATCATTTAACAACATGCAGAATGACAAAAACACACAATCAGACTAGAGATACAAACAAGAGAATAGGAGCCCGAAGAACGCCATTCCTCCGTATATTCTGAATAGCTGAGAGCAAACATTTAAGAACTGCTTGCCCCTGTTCCATATTTTTGACCCAAGAGATCTGCGGCTCAAAATGTCGAATCCAATAGCACATGTCTCCCGTCAAAAGAGATCCAGCCTCCTGTTCCTAGTTCCTGTCCCTTGCCTCCTTGGCTGCAAGGCGCGTCTCCACCACATCCATTGCCACGCTAGACACCAATCCTACTCAATTCGGGGTATGAGACCGGATCTTTTCGAGACTCTTCCATTATTAATTAGCCGTCATGTCCGGGAAAGCGAGATGTCTGGTTGGTTATACTTTCAAAGGTAAGAGAAAGGAATGAAAGGTGCCAAGTTGGGCGGCCACGTTGGTTCGTGACGGGGAAAGGAAAAGGGGGCGCCTCGGGTATCTCTCTGTTGCTGAAGTTCCACCAAATAAAATCAATGTTTGAAAATTACTTGTGTATGGCACGACGAACGGACGGAAACTGCTGGCAAATCGCACAAGAACATGTGTATATGTGCCAGTGATATCGGTACGACGCGTCCCATAATTCGGTCGTCGTTCTTAGCAACGATACCATCATGGCTCCTCCGAATGGAGCTACACCTTCTCTGTCGGGGTCGAATAACTACCCCGAACTCCCCAAGCCTTCATTTAGGTCGATTACCACGCTGCCTTGCTGATACGCTTGACATCCTTCTGGTCTTTCTTCAGCAGCTCCGAGTACTCGCCCCTCCGGCGGATGAGAAAAGCCAGAGAGAGCATATAGTCTGTATCATACTTCGAAGAGGAGACATGCATCAGAGGCTTAATCACCACGCCGGCTAGTCGCTCCGCCGTCATGTCGTTCTTGTCTGCTGCTTCTGCAATCTCTGCCCACAGGTTAAGCAGCAGTTTGAACAGACTGCAACTCGGACCTCTAAGGCCGCCGAGCGCCTCCTCCCAGAAGTCGATACATTGATCGAGCCGAGTGCCGTGGGATCCCGAAATCGTGGCTTGTCGAGAAAGGGAAATCCAGCGTTTTGCAATCGACTCCGAGATTAACGGTTTCGGAAGCTGGGAAAGGTAGAGTAGGATGAGATCGGCCGCTTCGTATACGCCGAAGTTCTCCCAATTGATGTCCCCGCCGTATGTTGGAGCTCTGCTGAATATCTCCTTCAGTTTGGCCACTAGAAGTCGATCGCCCGGCTCGGCAAAGATGTCAGGCGCTTCCACTCCTTCGTTCTTTAGGAAGAAACTGCACTTCTGCACGCATAGAGGAAATTCCCGTCGCGACGATCCCCCGTTGCCGCTATGGTGTGTCTTGGCTGTGCCCTTGGCTACCTGCATGCTCTTCTGGAGAGACACGCCAAAAACCGCGTTGGTGTCGGTACCCTCTGGCTCCTCCAGCGCCTCCGCGTTCCACAGAGGCATCTTCTTGAAGGATACGGAAAGTCTTTGACTGCTCTTCCGTCCCAAACTTGCCTGGATGACTGAGGGTGATGGTCTTATGTCGGAGGATGTCGTCGTTGAGCTCGTAGATCGTGTATGGGGTCTGCTTTCCGAGATTGCATTCTTTATGGGGCCAAAGAACTTCTTTAGTCCTCTCTTGCATTTATTCGAAGCCGGCCGGCCTTCCGTTTGACTGTCAGAGCTGATCTGGGTGACTACACCATACGATTGGGTCGGGGAATTCGGCTGTAGTTCGAATGGGGAGGCCATCTTGTTTCGAGCGAGCTCTAATCTCTTGATATCTTTTGGTGGCGGCGTCGGCGCCCGGCTAGGGCCCTCCAAAATGTCCTCTATCACGTCGTCCATGTTCGAAACCTCGTCTGAGTTTTTGGCCAGTGCCTCCTTCAGGGTCTTGAACACGGGCTCAACGCTTACGTCAATGGCACTATCTGGTATGTCTCCAACATAGGCCCCGAACAACTCTTTCTCGCCCATAAATGCCCCTTGGTTGATGCGCTGCTCTGCTTCCTCATTCTCTCGTTCGACATCATGCCCACTCTCTTTTCTACTCACAATGGTTTCCGCGTAACTCCGAAGGTCATTCATATAATCGTGAAGCGTCGGGTCGGGCGTCTTCCTAAATTCCCCTGGCAATCGCATCTGTAGCTGTAGCATTTCCACCAGGACTCGAGACACATCCTCCACAACATCGGCGCTGTTCTGGTGCCTCTCGATCGTGTTTCTCTTGTTGGGCTCTACTTCTGAATTCGCATCCCGAATTGTAGTCCTACTGTGGGTAAGCATCATCCTTAGTCGGCGGCATGTCGTACGTACGCTCCAACCAGGTCGAGCGCCACTCCCAGGATGGACTTGTGCGCCTCTAAAGTTGTTCTGAACCTTGCCGAATTCTTCCTACCGGCATCTACCCATCGCGCTCTTTTCTCCTGCTTGGGCAGTTCCGTACTGCTCAAGATCGACAGCGACGCATCAAGCTCGTCTACGACGTTAGAACAATGTTCGATAATGGCGGGGGTCTGCTCGCCCAGCTCAGGAGGAAATAGTCCAGCATCCTCCTTCAGGAGATCGAGCACGCCCTGCAACGAGTGCAACTCGCGGGAAACATGGTCGACATCGGCGCGGGCCTCACGAACCTCGCGGACAAAGCCGGTCAGAATGAACAGAACCTTGGCAATCTTGCTGCCAAGGGTGATGCAGTCGGTCGTAATGGACCTTTGGATCATCCAGGTCAGCGTCTGAGAAGCACGAAAGGTTCGAAGATGGAATGGGGCATCGTCGTCTTCATATTTTGAATCTTGATCATGGGAGACAACGCACAGTGACTCCATGGTATAGTTGTTGTTAGGTGCTGGCGTCACCCACAAGAAACCAAGGCACTTCCCCGTTTCTTCTTATTCTCTCTCTCCTATGCCGAGGAGAGACGGCGTGTGTATATAGGGCGGCCACTTAAGCTCATTTAAAACGAAAAGCCGTAACGGCGGGTGGAGGTAGGGGTGGGAGGTAGAGGGGGGTATAATACGGTAGAAAAGTAGCTTACATTTCCCACGACATTGGTTTGTAGGTGTGAAGACACGATACATACGGTGAAAAAAAGAGACCATGTATAATGATGGATCTTATTACAACGGGGGGTTAAGACGGGATGATGTTGATAGAACCGGGGGCGGGAGATACGAAACGGGTTTGTTTAGCAGCGGTACCCCGGTGCCTGCTACTGGGCACATTAGGTAGTCAGCAGGTAGGTACCTAAGTGTACGGAATATGTAAGTAGTGTAAGTAGTGTAAGTATGCAGGTAGTGTACCTCACGGCGAGCAAAGTTAGCCGCAGATCTGCGCTGGCATTGGTGTATAGATTTACCGAATACACGGACCAGATTAACTCTCTTCCTTCTTACGTCGCCTCAAGTTATCGAACTCGAAAGTTATGGGCGTGTTGATAGGCATATATACCTAGGTATGTAGGTATGTAGGTGTATATATGTAGCTTGGTCTATAAGCAAGGGTCTAAAAGAAAAAAGAGGGAAGCGATGATAAAATCGACATGGGATGGGACGAGGAGTGCAACTTAAAAACTGGGACGGCAAGAGGGGGCCACCCAAAATCTCTCTCCCTTTTGTAGTTTAGCATGGGAAATGCACGACGAGATGGATTCCCCCACCTTGTTAGATGCTACCCACACGAATCATACGTGCAACCTAAGGTACTACCTTTTATTACCTATTAAATATATACTTATTTTTAAATTTTATATTTAAATAATCATATAATAATAATAAATATAATTTTTAAAAATTAATTATATTTAATAATAACTTTATAATAATAACTTAATTTAAGCTTAAAATAAGATATTTATTATATGATTTATATAATATTATTTAAAGTTATAAAACAATTAAAAAGAGATTTATATATTTAATGCCTACGAAGTAGAAGTCAATATACATACCCGACATACTCACCTCCTCCGAGTCATTTTTTATAACGCGCCTCGACCTTATACGTCTAGTCATGAAAGTGTGTCTGTGTGTATCGCACAAGGTGTGTAACACAGCAGCTGACCCCTGGCCATAGATTGCCCTCTAGTGAGCCAGCTTACCTCTATATCAACCAGTACCAGTAGGTGTTTACCACCTATCTACTCTATCTACTTGCATACCTACAATATAGCCCTGATTTTTCTTAATATGAGAATTCATGCACACTACAGTCAAGGGAAGAGGACGGTGTGAGCCTCGGCATTGGCCTTATGTCCCGGTAATAAGACAGTAACACTACACAGGCCTTGGACAGTTCAAGTTAGAGCCTTGTCGTCTTGGTGGTTGCAAGAGGTTTGTCTCCACTAGTTGGCCGGCCGAGAACTAGACCACTAGCTACTGATGTAGGTATCGTATGAGGCCCCTCTCACTCCGAGCAAGTGGAAATTAATTAACAGAGTAAAGAAAAATGGAAGTGCGGGAGCGAAACGGAAAAGGGAAAAGAAAAATTTTATATATCTGTTTGCTGATCAACCCGAAATAGTTAAAGGACTCTACTGGCATGTCGGTCCACATAAGAGAATAGTATGTAAGTCGACTTTGTGCCCACATCCACTACCGAGCTAATTCCTACATAATACCGGTTTGATGATGTGCTACAAGGTTTCTCAAAAGTATAACCAGTCCTACACTTATCTACTTACAAGATCGAGGGCTCAATGAGTACGAATAAACGTATGCATCAAGTTTCATGTCCCTTTTCGGGTTGCTAGGTTCAGGGAGATTAGACTGGCCGAGATCGAATGTTTTGTTTCAATTCCTACGCTGTCCCGAAATCTGCACCAAACCGTGACCGTTATTAAACCTTGTCAACGCTCATCTCTTCATTGAATTCCACTTACTTCGTATAATCTGAGAGAGGGTTCACAATTGTATGTCGGGCTCCAGGGTGTCTAAAAAGAAGTTCGAGAAACATGGTCTAGAAGCTTTCAATATCTCTTCTGCGTTCCTAGCTAGCGAGCTTTTCCTTTGCTCGTTTCTTCTCGCGGCTCTTTCGACTCTCCTTCTGTTTTGTGCTTAGCTCCTAATTTCATGAATCGCTACAGAATGTGTACGTAAACGATTATTAAGGAAGATGTGTAGAGATTACTTGGCATTTTGTCATTGACCAGGGGGTTATTGCTTGTGAGTTCCTCGGCATAACTACACTAGTAAAACCCGTTGGCTGTTAATATTTCAGGATCCTCCAGCATCTCTTGTATATCCATGCAATTGCATAGTACAACCTCAACAAAGATCGCGTGACGACGTAGAAAGAATGGTGTACGGTCAATTCTTGATAAAATACGAAAAGAAGGCCTCGGAATAGCCGAAGGAATGCCTGGTATTAAGCATTGGCGTTGCTGACTCGCAGGATGGACGGACAGAAAAGAATACAAATCCATAATCCTTTCCAGTAAGTTCTGTACAGACTAATTCCTATGAGCGATTTGCTATTGCCGTTCACTTCGGCTTATGTGTACTTATATAAATGATGCGGCTAAAAAGGATCGAGGGATCCAAGATGCATCTTCCCACGGGGTGCATAAAGCGTTCGAAGTCGCATCCCTGACCCGTTGGCGACTAGGGTATACGACATATACACAGCATAGGTAAGCCTAGGTACCTAGTCAATCAACCAGCGTGCCCCTGTGGCTTTCCATGGTTGCCAGAAAGCAAATGTCGAAAAGCTACCAGCCCAGGTATTATACACTAGAATATAATATAATAGAATAGAGATCGTGTTATCTCTACTAGGTAGTTAGCACTTAAAAATGCATATACCTACGGACGGATACTACCTCAAGAATTAAGGTGTCCTCAGCAGCTCGGTGAACTTCAATTCTAGATTCGACGATCAATCAATACCTACTCATCATCTATTGCTATTCGCTCGGCTGTGAATAGAACATAACTGATCGATCCTGTCGCGAGCCTTCCCTTGAGGCTTCCGTGACCAACTACTTAAATAAATAAATAAACGACTAATCGCAAGATCAATAGTTTCCCAGGCAGGCTACGGCACAAGTCACCAGTAATCTTTTCGTGGCGCGGCCGCCACCTAGTTTCAAGACCACAAGACTGAGAAGCGTTTGTCTACCCGTATGTACCTACCTTCCAGACTGTGATGCGAAGCGCGCCTGTTCTCTCTGCATCGTTGTCATTCATCTTCAGCCGTCTTGAGGGTGGATATAATCCTGGATCCTGACCCATGATCGAATAGCCCCTACCGTTCAGGGTAGCTAGTTACGCTATTTCGGACGTCCATATACCTTCTAACTTCACAGGTATGCATACACGTTTGACAACTATCTACGCTACTGTAGTACATAGGCTGATAAGAGCATATTTCCCGTGCGAACTTATAGGCGCACTACATATCGATGCTCTCAGACCTCTATAATGACCTACCTTAGAGAGCTGCGGGCGCGGGGATAAAGTTCCTGAGCATGGCTGTGATCGGAGTTTTCTACCCCTGATCTTCTTGGCGGGGCCGTGCAAGCATGGATTAGGGTTGCAATAGACTGTGTGTTTGCATGGGAGGGTTGCGCGCCGAGGATGGCAGGTTTATTCAACTATCGTCTCTCATTCTTAAGATTATGGTCTTAAGGCGATCTTGTACATCGTCGCCATCAACGTCATAACGAAACATAACGAAAACGTGCCACGCCCCAAGAAGCATTTGGACGGTGTGACTAGCGTGTATGAATACCTAGGCAAGGCAGGTAAAGCACAGGCTGAAGATGTCTTGCGAGCTGCTTCAATAAACAAACGCCTGGTAGTCACTTGTGCCAACCTTCCGGGGGAACATTGAAATCCTTGGTACAGTTTCTACACCAACGTTTCAGGGACCTTGGGTCACATTTTATGTCTACATTATAACAATATTGCAACTCGTATTATCACAAAGCGGATATATTTGTTGGTATGCGCGATACGTCTCACCTTAGTGCTTGGCCTTAGACCTACCACTTTGCCTATCAACCCGTTGATATATTGTGTAATATTCCTTGACCTCGGGTCTCGTTTGCCAATTGTGGCCCGGACTTCGGATGTAATGTGTGAGCAAGGAGACCCGAAACATTCACATGATCATTCTGACATCACCACCCCCTCGGCATATCTTGCTAGACATTAATATTCATTGTAGATTCGGGCAATGTGCAACCCGTCTGGTCGAGATGTGCATTGCCTAACTCCCTATCTCTGTAATTTGTCCGTGGTCATGGTCATTGCAGCCTCATCTCGTCTAGATAATCCACAAAATATGAATGAATGCACAAGCCTGCGGTCTCTTTGAGGTTACTCAGTAGTCACCACAACATACTACCTATTATAGGAGCCATGCCAGCTATCACTATATGGATATGCCCCTCATGAGCTCTCATCGTTGGCTGGGTATTTCATTGATGTCTTGACTAACTTATTGCGAGATGTAAGGATGACTTATCAAGCTGACAACCTTGCTGCCGTTGCAGTGGGGGGACGAAATTAAACTTCCCCGTCAAATCAAAGAATAAACCAGGCAATCGATAGACAGCAAGGGCACACAAAAATGCCGGTCCTCATACTTCGTGATACGGGCTAGGTCAGCTAGACAGCGGTTATCGAGGCGCTAGCACAAGGCTATCAAGTTACGATGTTCCGCTGTGGAACCAAGCCTGTACCAGTTTAGTTCCCATCATCGGAGGCCGGCTTGCTCCCGATGATTACGCGAGAGTTAATGGCTTTGCTTTCGATGCTGTGGTCGATACAAAGTCCAGCAATCACGTCCCCATCACCCACGTGACGATGGGCGAGCTGCTCGACACGGCTATCAAGGCTGTCGGTGATAAGGCGGCGGCCCAGGTCATCCTAGCTACTAGCGTCGAGCAGTACCTACACTGAGCTACCCTTCTATATCACGCTGGGGGCCGTTGATCATTATCGTATGTATTGTTACGATGGGGCTGCGGGTTGCGGACTCAACCGGTTATCATTACATCGAGGGCGACGAGGGCGTGGGGGCGGAGTAGGGGGCGGGGGATCGAGGTCCCGCATGAGAGACTCCTAGCTTCGTGTCTTGAGTTCGGAGAAGGGGGATGGGGTGTTGTAGAGGTTGGCCGATCTGGTTTGAAGCCTTGTCAAACGCTGTTTTCTTTTCTTTTATTTTCCAATATTCATTAACGAGGAAGCCGTTGAACTCGCTCAGCTCGCTATTGTGTGCTTTTGATACAAGGTTCACAGGGATCTGACATCGCCTGCCGCACACCATTGAATCTAGTTGGTTACCTACTCTCTCCAGGAGCCCACGTGATGAGTTTGGTGGGCTCAGGAAGTCTGAGGACGATTCCCTGTGTTGGCATGCCACTGTATCACTCATTCATAACGTTCGCTGCGAAATCTTGTCCATAAAGGTCTATCTCCGCGCATAAATAGGTTACGGTAGTTCTATGTATCTTGGTAGCATAGTGATCACAACGAATATAGAAGCCCAAAATGAAGCATACGCCGGACCATACATATTGAGTAACTTTGAGACTGTTGAATGTTCACGTTCATGATCTAGGTACCACAAATATATGTTGTTTGCAGAAGACTAGCCATAAATGTTCTCATCAACTCTGGATCACTTTATATATTACCGTTGGGTCTACATATGGTGTTGTGATGCGTTGACCCGAACTGCTCCCATAGTTTCTTGATAGAGTTATGATACATGCAGCTGCTGGAATCGTTGGGGCATATTATTCGTCAATAAATATTATATAGTCCCACGTCCGGTATATCTATTCTTCCTCACTCTTGTCTGCAAAGAGCAAATGCCTCGAGCATATATTACACATCTATCAATTCTAATCGCACTTGTTCAGACCCTTGTCACTCCTTAACAAAAACATGATGAAGCACTTTCTCGCCGTCCTCTTGGCCGCCTTCGCAGCCTACCCAGTTTCATGACTCGAACTCCCGGGGAACATGGAAGATGGATTCTACGTCACCAATTCCGATGACAATGATTCCATCATGTCCATCCCCACCCAGGTCGAGTTCTTCCTCGAGAAGGCTGAGCTAGCTAACACGACGGTAGCCGAGACGGACGAAGAGTACGACGAACTATTAGACCCGGAAAGCAGGAAGAACATTCAGAAGTGCAAGAATCATCACATCGGTCCGAAGACCGATGTATTGAGGGCTTTTGAACAACTAAAGGAAAACTGCATCACCAACCCTGCCCCTCGCGAGCCTGTATTTAGAGACCATCACATAGCTATTCTCGAGAAGGCCGGTAATGCTATTGCCTACATGTACCATTGGGGTAGCACACACCATGGTAACCGGTGCTCGGTCGACGAGCTGGCCGGGGTTGAGGTGATGACGCCGTGCAGAGACGGTATACGACTAAAACCCGGAGGGCGACGGAGCTGAAGTGTTCGTGGTCTCGGGTGAGTAATTCCCGCTCTCTTCTCGGCTCACCTGGGGGAGAGCTGCCAATATAGCCCGTAAAGATTTTGGCCACTCAAAGCGTGACTGCGGCTACGAGATTTATAAGGCCAGTATATTTGCCGCCACCATGATTAAAGAATCAACTAAGTCAAAACACCCACAACTGTTTTAGTGTATGCGGTTCAAGAGAGTCCAGCCCACGGGTCTAGTAGGAATGAGCTATTATAAGATAACCGTGTATACCTAATGTGGGGATACCTAAGGTAGGTAATCATGCTTGCGTATCCTGTCCTGCAGCCCTCTCGCGAGAAATAAAACTCTGATTTCTTAATGTTGAAGTTTAGCTCTTATGTTATTGTGTGGTGGTCTACATAGGCAGTAAGCATCACCTTGTTAACCTCGTAAAGACTAGGTAGGTATGGACCTATATAAGTGAATGGAATATAGTCCTGTTAGCAGTCTGGCGTGGCGTATTGATTGATACACGCTTCAATTATTGGGGCTTTGGATGGCAGATAAGACCCTAACCCGGTAAGGAAAACATTATATTTGTTATTTGTTCTCTTGTATTAGGTTAGGAGGTAGGTAGGTATATAGACATCGTGCATTGTAGTACTTGTTCCTGGAGGCTCGTACTAACTTATGTAGGTAACTAGTGTAAATGCATAACCGTTTCCAAATATGGGAGTCTAGTGCTAAACAACTCAACGTGATTGGTTAGGATGGATCATGGGGAGCACCTATCTAGGTACATCCTTGCATAATCAAGTGGGCCCACCCGTGAAGACGACCCGACGCTCGGACCAGAGATTGGAATTCTGCATTATCGATAACGTGGGACAGAAATTTTTAATTTCCATCTTCGTGAAGTGCAACTCAGGTACTTCTCTATCAGCCCGAGAATCTAATACCAACCATGGCGCCTTCAAAGACCGTCACTCTACGGAGTGAAACCGCTGTCTCTCTCGTAGACCCAAACCAGACCTTGAAGGCCTCGCGCGCCCTCCTGGCGCACATGCAAAAGGCTTCCAAGGAGAAAGCCGCCAATGAGACGAAGAAGGACCTCCTCGCAGACCCCGAGGGCAAAGACTTCAAGACGATACCCATATGGTGTACCGTAACTACCAAGAGACATATCACCGAATCGCGAAGGTTAGAAGAAGATCGTACTTCCATCTCAGGTCAATCTCTGACTCGCAAACGTGTGAAATAGCTTAAAGCCGTCCAAGATTGTCCTTCCTCATTCCCTCAACGCAGACGCAGAAAGCATCTGCGTGATAACCGCCGAGCCCCAAAGACACTACAAGAACCTCGTGGCCGCAGACGATTTCCCGCAGGAATTGCGCAAGAAGATCTCAAGGGTGATAGACATTGGAAAATTGAAGGCGAAACACAAGTCATACGAGCAACAGGTGAGCACGGAATCAATATACGCATCTCGAGGCTACTGACACATCGTCCGTCTAGCGTGCCCTGTACGCTGCGCACGACGCCTTCGTCGCTGACAGCCGGATCGTGAGCCGTCTACCGGCGGTACTGGGCAAGACTTTCTACAAAACTACGGCGAAGCGGCCCATCTCGATAGAAATCCAGGCGCGCAAGGTCAACGTCGACGGGAAGAGGGCGAAACGGGCCAAGGATGCGGATGAGGTCAACTCGTGCACCTCTATCCAGCTCGCGGGGGAGATCGAGCGAGCAGTTGGCGCGGCGCTTGTTAACCTCTCGCCCACTACGAATACCGCGGTGCGGGTGGCCTATGCTGGCTGGACTGCCGAAGAAGTCGCTGCGAACCTGGATACATTCATTAAGACGTTAGTGGAGAAGCACATTCCTGGAAAGTGGAAGAACGTCAAGAGCATATTTGTCAAGGTAAGATTTATGCTTCTTTCCCCTTCCCAACTGAGCATTTCTCTAACCTGGGTTTTGCGTCCTAGGGTCCCGAAACCGTCGCTCTCCCGATCTGGCAAACCGACGAACTATGGGTCGAAGGAAAGGATATTGTGGCTGACGGCTCGGAGGAAGCCAAGGCCCTGCTGCATGGCGAAAAAGCGAACGTCGGGAAGAAGCGGAAGTCGCTCGGCGAACCTATTGAGGAGGACGCTCCCGAGCCGAAGAAGGCCAAGAAAACCAAGGCTGCTACCAAGTTGCCCGTGAGCGACGACTCGAAGCTCAATAAAGAGATCGAGGACCGGAAAGCGACGCTCAAGAAGCAGAAGAAGGCCGCGAAGAAGGCGCTGGACGTGTGAAGATACTTAGTGGACTAGTGTACCTTTGTACATAAAAATTATAAAGGAGTCCGGAGTTTCGAGCTTTAACAAGAAAAGAAAAGGAAAGAAAAGGGACCTTGTCACCTTCGTCGCTACTATGGGACCTATACCTCATACAACTAGTACTTAGACAGTATGACGGGCAAGCATATTATATTCTAAAGGAGGTCGGACACGAAACAAGGAGGGCTCTAAAGATATAATACATCATGTCCTCAGGGTACCATCTACCATGGACAACTGCAAGCTTATAGCCGTTTACTACAACGCAGTGTGAAGGGAATAGGCCGATTGCTTCCGTAGTGGCTTCGCCAGGGACAACCCAACACTAGGTAGGTATTCGGCTAGTCGTCTTGATAGTTACTATGCGATGACTATGTCCTTAGAACACTTCTATCATGGTCGAAGAAAATGAATATGATATCTGTGTGTTTACTGGTTGTGGAAGGATAGTTCCCAGAGGCATAATGAATTTGGATTGTAGCAATACCTAGCGTGAATGAAGACAGCACGTTGAAAGACAAATCCCCAGTCTCTTGTATAAAGCTTGGGAGAGCGATGGATCGTGGGAATAGAATAAACGCCCTCCTCGGTTAAACGAAAAACAAAGAAAGAAACCAAAAATATTTACGTATACAGTCTCCAAAAGTACAGTCTGGTATCGATACCGAGCTAGTCCTCATCTTGCTCCAAAACCCCGTTGAACTCCTATAGTGTATCAAAAGAAACCGTGAAAGAGCCGATAGCGGCTAGCCGATCTCACAACTCATCAGACACCTCCACGTCTCTGACGAACTTCTTGTTGAAGGGCCCGAAGAACTCGCCGAACGACTCGGTCAACACCTCATCGGGAATCTGCATGTGCTCGCCAGGGCTCGTCTTGAACTTGAGCGCGCCCTTGCGGTCCAGCTCCCTCAAGCCAATCCAGTCCTCGGTATACAGCTTTCGGGAGCGTAGGGGCGTGCGTTCGTCGCCGCTGACGTCCTCGAACCAGCCCGTCTCCTTGGGAATGACGGTGGTGTCGTCCTCGAAGACGTACATGGCGAAGTTCTCGAGCTTTGCGAGGTTCTCGGCGTACGTCTTGTTCTTGAGCACGCGCTCGTTGTTGATATCGGCAAGGAAGTTGGAGTACTCGAGGTAACTGTCGAGGTCCTCCGGGTCGCGGAAGTATTGGGCGGGCACGAGGCGGCTCTGGACCCACGAACTCCAGGTGTTGCCGTGTAGGAGAGCCATGGCGCCCTTGCACAGCCAGTCGGACGATGAACAGGTGCGGTAGTCGATGATGCCGTTGTGCTGGCTGCCAAAAGTGACCAAGCTGCGTACAGGGGGGAAATTACAGCGCTCGATGTAGCCGCGGAGGAACTGCCCACCCTGGCTGAAACCGACAGCATCGATGGCGGGGGCGGTCGAGAGGATGGGATTCGAGGCTAGGTCGTCGCACACCTTGGCGAGCTGCTCGGTGACGTTGCCATAGAACGTGGCCGTCCGGTCGCTAGACGCGCTCTCATCTAAACGTACGAAGTACACGAAGGTGCCTGGGTTGACCTTCTCGACTAGCGCCCCGACGGACTGCAAACCCTCAGCCGAGAAGCTGTCGCCAAGGCCATGCCAGATGACGACGGGCAAGGGGGTGTCGTCTTCATCATCATGCTTCGAGCTGGATATAGAGCGCTGTTCGGCGGGGCTGGCTAAGACGGAGAGGACGGAGCTCGCGAGGATGGCGAAGACGGGTAGGCTTCGTAGCGCAGACATCTTGACGAGATCTCTCGCATTCAAGATGCTAAGATACTAGAAGAGGAAGGGGAAAAAGATTATTGTTAAGCGTTCCAAGTTCCAAAGTTGATGAAATAACTTGTCAAGCTGGTGTCTTGATGATGAGGATCAGCTGTGGTTAAACAACCTAGAGACTGTGCACCAATTACCTTATAAGAGGTACCTTTGTAACTTTAGCTGTTGAGGCAGCCGACCTTCCCCATTGGACAGAGCTGTAGGAGCGAAAGAGGCAGCTGATAAACCAGCTGATCACAGCTGCAACCCACCTCTGACCTCACTTACACAAGAGCCCTTGCATCTGCATAGGTCTGGATCGTGAGATTGGGTCGATTAAACCCACTCACTGGACTAGATCTGATTGAAAATTGAAAAATTGAAAAATCAAGAAGTGCGTGTAGTGTCATGTAAGGTATCTTGGCAAATGCATCTTTGTGTCCCTTGCTATTCCTATTCCACATGAAGCAAGTTCACTAGGTAGTTCTCACATACCTACATAGTAACTTTACGTGTACCTGGTTCAGCGGTGATCAACTGCCACTCATTTCATGCAGCTGATGCCGGCTGGATCAACCATTTCCCTCAAACTTGTCTGTGCACTGGCTTCCGATTGACGACGACCTCGAGCTACAATTCGACCCACTTCTCGTTCTGCTACTTCTAATTTCTTCACCTTCATCCTCAACACCTACATCGCCGCCGTCTTCAGCTACCCCTAATACTACTCCTACGGCGACAAATCGACGATTTGACAGTGATTCCAACTCAAGCAACAGTGCAACTATCCTCTGTTATATATGCAGCTCAGACTGTGCGGGTGAAGACCCGCAAATCACGCGCTGTCCGCAAGGCCCGCGTCACCTACGGGACCCGCTAGGCGCAATACCCTACAGATCGTGAGCCTGGGGACTACCAGCCTCCCGCTGAGAATCTATCCAAAAGGCAAACCCTAGGATTCCTCCTACCAAGACCGTTTCACACAGTCGAAGTAGATCAATCTTCATTAGACACAAATCTATTCGCATCAAGCTTAAATCTTTGGTCAACCTGCTTTTACCAGCCAAGTTCTTGGCTTGATCAAGAATCCAGCAAAGCCGGACTCGGACTCCTCAATACCGCTCGTGACGAGCAGCACCATGGCCCCACGCCACGACGCTGATGACGGCGAGCTCGATGTGGCTCCTACTCGCTACGGTCCCCCCCTTGGGACAGTTCGAGTTGGACAGCAGTATAATTATGAGCTTACTATCCGCCGTGCCCTTGCCAACATGGGTACCGATCCTGCGAGAGAGGAGTCATATCGCATCCAAGGCGTCCAGACCATTGATGATGTCCGGGTCGCGCTTCAGCTGTATGCCGTCCCGTATGCTTGTCCCCTGCCTATCAGTTGTACTGACCTGCTGTGCTACTAGTCCCGTCAGAACTTTCAACACTGCCTGTATCTTCTACCATAGACTTCGCATGCATCGAAAGGGCGTCCAGTATAACTGGACCGACGCCGCCCTGGCTTCTCTGTTCTTTGCTTGCAAGGTCGAGGACACGCTCAAGAAATCTAGGGACATCTTGTGTGCTCACTACAACCTTAAGAATCCGGAGCGCAAAACAACGGCGGATGACAAGGTCAGCTCGTTCAGGCATCCGACATCTGTCTAATTCTTACAATACTAATTTGATTTATAGATTTTCGAACAGCCTTCCAAATTGTTGGTGGGTCTCGAGCGACATATTGTAGAGGCTACCAGCTTCAACCTCAAGACCCGCAACCCTCAGAAGATCCTCGCCAAAATTGTGAAGCACGTCATCGGCGGAGAGGACGAAGCCAGCCGTCGTTTCTTCTGCCTCTCCTTTACCATGTCCGTTGACATGTATAAAACCTTCGCACCACTAAAGCATACCAGCTTCACCTGCGCGATTGCACTCGCTCAGCTTACCGCGTTGATCACTGGCCGTTTCATCGATGAATTCCATTCCCTGGACCCCGTCGAATACCACACATCCGAAGCCTGGATAGCCGAAGTGATGCTTGACCTCCTTGATCTTTATACCCATCACACCAAAGAGACGAAGATTGGCAAGGATGTGGATGTCCAAATTTTCATCGATATCAAAATTAAGATCAACGAAAAGATCGAAACCGCCGGTATTCCACGATACATGAATCAGTGTAGAGAGTGCGAGCGTGAGCTAGTCCCTCCCACGCCCTCTACTGGCTCGCCCACTAGCCCTACTGGAAACAATAGTACCATTAAGTGTGGGCCTAAGGAGCTGAGTGGCGGCACCACACGTTTCCTCTTCGACGCCGATGAGGCTCACCAGGAGAGGGAAATGTACCACGAATTCGTTAAGGACGAATGGGAGGACATCGAGGAAGAAGTCGAAGAGCCCATTCCGGATCCGCGTGATGATCGACGTCCGGAGCCTCGTGGTCCTAGAGAACCTCGCGGGCCCCGAGGTCCTCGCGGTCACGGACGTGGCCACGGACATGGACATGGTCGCGGTGGCTTTGAACCCGGCTGGCATCCTCGAAATCGCCACGACCGTCGTCGTCGCGGCAGTGGTTTCTACTAAGAGACCTGGACTTCTAGATCGTGGCTTAAACAACTTGGGCGCGGATCCGGATTACTAATCTAGGGAGGCATGCTAGTTGGCTGCCTCCAGTGATAGCTCGACGAGTCACATGTGAACCCGAATAAATTTCAACGAGGCTTTCTTTTCTGTCACTTCCCTGGCATTTATTTGCATGGAACGGAGTTTATGGAAGATACCCACTTTCGAATTTGCAGATTTGCAAGGTACGATTGTCGCCGCATTTTCGGCTAGATATTGAAAATATTTGGGTTGATGGCCGCTGATAAAGAGCAAGTTGCACAACGTGAATCGCGTTGATTTGACAGGGAGATTTGGCAGTGAGCAGATGGCTCTACATGAGCTTCAATAGAATTTCGAAAAAAGCATTATGGAGTACTTACGGTTTCCGTGAAGAACGATTAATAAGTATCAACAATGATCAAACCCCTGTAGACCCTCTGATGTTACCTTTCAATAGCCTCTATTCTTTAATCGCACCGCCAACCCCGTTGAGTCACTATGCATATTATCTCATAAGGCAACGTCTGGCTGAACTATGAAATTGCTCGGATTTCATACTAAAATCATTTGATCATTTTATCATGTTAGGTATATAAATGTATATATAGGTACGTACCTAGTTATGAGTATTCGCGGTACATGGATATGTAACTACATTATGTATCAATATACCGTGCATCTTGGCGAGATGGGTGGTAACTCAGGGCCCGCATAGGAGTTGTCATGCCCCTATCCTGATTGGCCAGAGGGACAACTCTAAAGTTCGCCCGTCTAAGTATGTACGTAGTTACCTATGATGCACCTTCGAGGTCCGTCCCGTCGAATCTTGCATTCTTATATAGAAGCTTGCCTATAATTAGTTTCTATGTCGAGGCTCGAAAATTATACCAACAAGATTTTTTTCTTGCCCTCGAGATTGCCCGACTTATATATTAAGGTTAATCAGTGACTATAGTACAACCTATCTACCTATTCGACGATTGATTGACAAGAGGAAACCTGCCGGTTACGATACGATGCTCGAAAGACAACATGGGGATAGAAATGCCGGTCCTCATGAAGTCAGCAGTGGTCTTGGTGAAGATAAAATCGAAATGAATCACCCGTCAGAGACAATCCTCGACGGCAGAAAACCACAAGATCTGGAGTCCGGGAAAGAGAACGACAACGCTCCAGCAGCAGCAGAAGCAGCGCCCCTGGTTGCCTCGAAACAGTCGGCTTTCCAATCGCTTGACTGGCTCGACCGTTTCCTCGCGGTGTGGATACTGCTCGCTATGGCAATCGGCATTCTGCTCGGGAACTTCGTGCCAGGGACCGCGAATGCCCTAGAGAAAGGCCACTTCGTCGGCGTCTCAGTACCGATTGGTAGGTAACCTTCATGAAACTTTCATTTATACCTTGGCACATCCTGATTAGGGAGGAGGAGGAGGAAGAGGAAGAAGCACAGCTTGCTAACGATACCCGATGCTGAAATACAGCTATTGGGTTGCTCGTCATGATGTACCCTATTCTCTGCAAGGTCCGATACGAAACCTTGCACGAGGTCTTCTCGCATCGTGGCATTTGGAAGCAGATTGGCTTTAGTGTCTTGATCAACTGGATTGTGGCCCCTTTTCTCATGGTATGTGGGCTCTGCCTATAAGGTGACTCAGAAAACCCCGGTTGTTGGGTTGTTTGGGCTGACTGGAGTATGCACGGTAGCTTGCGCTTGCATGGGCGTGTCTACCCGACGAACCCGAACTTCGGATTGGACTGATCTTGGTCGGACTCGGCCGATGTATAGCAATGGTGAGAAAATCAAGGTATCCAGTAACAGGGTAGTCTGCTGACATTGGCTGAACGTTATAGGTATTGATCTGGACAGGGTTGGCGGGTGGTAATGGGGAGTATTGCGCTATTCTCGTGGCTATCAACTCAATCCTGCAGATGGTACTCTTCGCGCCGATGGCAGTATTTTTCATCCGCATTATCAGCCGCGAGTCCGGACAAATGGACGTCCCTTATGAAGTCGTTGCAACTAGCGTAGCGGTATTCCTTGGAATACCGCTAGGGGCGGCGATGCTCTCGCGATTTGCATTGCGTGCCTTCGCGGGGCCAGAATGGTACGAAAAGGTATTCCTGCGATACGTGGCGCCGTGGTCTCTAATCGGTCTGCTATACACGATCTTGATTCTGTTCGCCTACCAGGGACAACAGGTCGTTCATCAGATCGTTTCTGTCGTCCGGGTAGCCGTCCCACTGATCGTATACTTTATTGTAATTTTCTTCTCGACTCTGTGGGCAACATACCGATGCGGGTTTGGCTATGCACTTAGTGTCACCCAGAGCTTCACCGCTGCCAGCAACAACTTCGAGTTAGCCATCGCAGTCGCGATTGCGACCTATGGCCCTCACAGCGACCAGGCACTGGCCTCAGCAGTTGGTCCGCTCGTCGAGGTACCAGTACTGCTTGGGCTGGTATACATCGTGAAATGGATCGGAAATAGGTGGTCTTGGGAAGACTGATGGGCGTATCTAGCTATTTATATTTGAACCAAGGGTAATAAACTACCTAGTAGGCGCCAACACCGGTGCGGCCATGTTAGATATAAAATTCAAAACACTTCCCATACAGAGAGAGCATCATTATAATTGGGAAGGCGGAGTCTATGCTGCCTCGTCGATTAGCTGGAACAAGCGAGTGTTTTTAACGTGACATTTTTTCTTGCTTCCACATCCTAAAACCTCACGTGCTTGAATGGCATCGCCGTGACCTTGGAGGTCAGCAATAATACTAGCAGCAGTATCGCAGGATGTCAAGAATGAGTGAGAGGCCCCATCTGTGGGCGTACTGAATTTGTGGTCTTCCACTTTGCCATTGCATATGGTAATCGTCTGGTTATCCCTTATTTCAAGAGAAGTATTGCGACCGCCAGTGTTCCGACAGGTGCTGAATGGAGGAACTGCATGGTTCGCTGGCATTTCATATTCCCCAAGTTCAGCAGATGAATATGGGATAGATACGCCTTCATTTTGAGATGACTTGGGTGCATGATTGTTCGTTGTCGTTGTAGCAGCAGCATCTTCATTACTAGACTGCCCACTTCCACACGGGACCAAGTTCAATGGTGCAACATAGGGGGTTATGGTTGCTTGGGCATGCTCATCAGATAGCTGGAGAAAGGCATTCACTTCCTCCTGAGAAACGCCATGTCGAGCGAGCAGCATCACCAAACGCTCACTCTTCCAAACAACGGCACGTGCGGCTCGTTGCATGTCGATACTGGCCTGGACCTCGCTCGCCTCATATTCCCGTAGACGTGCCTCCAAAGCTGCTACATACTCGTTTCTTCGGGCACGGCATCGTCTTTGGTTCTGGCGATTCTGAACCAGGTCTGCTGGGCCCCTGATCTGTTTACGCGCGCGTATGTGTGAGAAAAGCTTCTATCCATGTGAGTATGGCTGCATGCATACTGACCTTCCGAGGCATGAGGAATGACAGGTATACAGGGAGGACCACCCTTGGTATGTAGCACGGTCGTATGCTTATACTATTAACTAGGGTTTCACGGCTTTATTTTGAATCTTACTCAAGCTGAGTTGTAGCGAGACAATGCTATATGTCCATATGCGGAGATGAATGGGTTTCGGCTAACTGCCTAGCGTAGTGTACCTTAGGTACCTATTGAGTTTATGTTAGATTTGTGTTTGTGATAGAAGCTTCATGTTATCGTGAAAAAAAGGTGGGCTTGATTCTTTAGTTGTATAGTGTGGTGTGGTATGTACCTACTGATACCTAATCTCATTAAACAAGTAACCCAAGGTAGATAGCCTCATGACCTTGGGGTCAGGTTGTCCCTGGTTACATGGACTCCGTAAAAAAAGAAAAGAAAAAAAAAGAGAGCCAAATGCTCAGGTGAACATCGCTGCAGCACATGATGTTATTATATGCAGGAAGGTTAACACGCTTATCAATGGAGGAGACGACGGGAAGGTATCCTAGTGGTTATATGCGCTAAGCTATAACCAGGTTAGCGCGACGACCGACGAAAAGATGATAGCCTATGACGCACAGACCACGAGCTAACTGGGCTAGAAATCCAAATTCCAGGCCCAAAGCGCCGAAGCTCCCCGGGCAGCCGGGAGGTACCTCCCTCATCGTCATACTGCCCACATCCGGATCCAGCCACATCATCAGCTTCCCTTCTACACTTTTTTTTCTTCCTCTTCGTCCTCCTTCTCCTCCTGTGCACACGACATCGTAACCCACCAACCATTCCTACCACCACCACTACTACCTACATCGCACAGACAAGCGCCTGAGGATTTACCTCACCTAAGTCATTATCTCTATCGCTGCCTTGAGCGAGCCTTGGGAGAGAATACGCAAAAGCACAGCACACCTTCGGGCAAAATGGCACCTCCACCATCCGCGGATCTGCCGCTCACCGAGAGGATATTGGCTCTCGCGAAGACCTTACAATGTACGATACATACACCATAATCTATCTATATCGACCGCTGTTGCTAACCCTTCCTGCCTGCAGTCGCATGGTTTAGTGGGTATGTAGAAGAGCCTGAGTCCTGATGCAGTGCATACTTGAATGCCACTTGTGTGCGGGCTGGCTTCGGCTGCCCGCCTGCTCCTACAGTTCGAGGTCACCGCCGATGGGGCGCTGCCGATTTGAATTCCGGGCTGACCATATCTCTCGTAGACACCTGGTGCTCCTCTTGTGCATCTCCCGATATGCCATTTCCTGGCTCACCTTCAACTACTATAGCGGATGGGCCCGGTTTACCTATCGCACAGCCTTCCTCTCCGCCGCTCTCACGTACGGCATCGTCGTCTACAAGACGTGGCGTGCGAGGCAAAAGGTCGGGGCAAAATACCCTGGTGGCGCTATAGGCATCCTCTCCGACGAGAATGTCCAATATCTGGGTGTGTTTCTATTTATTGCTGCTCCCCATTCGCCCGTACCTTGTGCTAACACCCTCTCGTAGCCATGGCTTTGGTATGGCTCTTGGCTCGCCAGTTCCCCCTCGCCATGCTTCCCTACGGAATCTACTCTGTCTTCCACGTTGCCACCTACACCCGTAACAATGTTCTCCCTACGATCCAGCCTAACAAGGTGCCGGCCGGTGCTTCCTCGAGTGCTAAGTCGGGAAACCCCCTTGCTGATGCCATCGGGTCCTTCGTCAAGCAATACTATGACGCGTCCATGTCTATCGTATCTTCCCTCGAGATCCTCCTCTGGCTCCGCATATTCCTGTCTGCCGTCTTCTTCCAGCGCCAATCCTGGATCCTGCTTACCCTCTACACCGCTTTCCTGCGCGCTCGGTTCGCTCAGAGTACCCATGTCCAGGGGTCATTTGCCCAGCTGGAATCGCGTGTGGATGCGTTCGTTAGCACTCAGGGCACTCCCCCAGTCGCACGGAACGTTTGGGAGGGGGTCAAGGGCATCGCCCGCCAGTTCTACGCTGCCACCGACCTCGGCAAATACACCAATGGAGCTTCGGTGCCTAAGAAGACCCATTAAAAACTATACGACGGTACTGCCTCGGTTAGATTGGTTATAGTTAACGTACTTGCGGTGATATGGCGACAAGACGCATATGAGCCAGGCTACGAAAGGTCCCTGTAGCCGTGACGAACATTGAATGAAGAGCGACCAATTTCAGATGGACCGCCATTCAATCGGCGTGGTGGGGGCTTGGGTCACCTGCCTTTTACGTTTTTACTATCGTCCTAAATCGTGGTCAAGAATGGATGGTAGAACGCTCTATGCTGTTGTATCGATTGGGGTTTACCTTGAGTTTCTTCCAAGGAGGCGATAGACAGGCAAGTGGATGGTACAGGGCGGAACGCAATGGCTTGTATTGTAATTTCTATTATACTTGTTTCGAGTAGGACCTATATCAGCATGGGAAGGAAGACTAATGCACAAACGATGAGTAAACGTACAAATTGCCCCAACTATTGGTAGACAACTGGTGGGGATAATATGCTGGCTAGGCTCCTTACGTATGGGGACGGTAGCATGTGGATGCGCAGTTTGAGTTAATGAATCCATTCCCACTATTCCATTAAACTATACACCTCAACTCCCCCTGGCGGAAGACTGAGCCAGGTTGTACGCTAAAGTTCATGGAGCTTCCGGCCTCATCTTCATCAACGATGATACGTATAGTGGAAATTGGTTTACATCTTATAGTATAACGGGGGAACATCAATTCGATGTCATCACCACTCAAGTAAGCATGCTCTGAAGATTCACATCACAGGTATATCAATCATATTACCATCCTCCTTTTTTTCCCGTCTTGTTGGATTTTTTCTTTCTTTTGTATTTGATGACAGCGGTGCTACGACAAGACCATAGTGTAACAGAGCTACAACATAATTATTAGGTACGTTGTCGTACTGCTATAACCAGTGATTTCGAGATCTAGAACCTCAATGCCGAAACAACAGAAGATATGCTCGAACCGCTTGTTGTGGACAACAGAGAAAGGCGACTCTGGACAAAGGGTGGTTGATTTTGGGACTGAAAACGTCTGGTCTCTTTGATTCAAGTCGACCCTTTCCCTAATCTGCTATTTAGGGGCAATGATAAAGGCCTTGTCAAAGAAAAGAACAAGCGAAATGGACTTGAGTAATCTACCCGTATGCTATTAATCTTGTGGTTGAGATATATCTCCTTAACTAGGTACATCACATTCAAATTGTCCATAGTAACTCTTAGAGGATTAACCTCGTGCTACCTGTTATCACCACCACCGTCATTACGCCGAGAATAAAAAGTAATATCTACCCTACCTAGCTTTTAGCTCTAGTCTTACATATTGTTAGATAACATGTCAGACTTTTCCGACAAAAAGCTTGAGTATAATCCTTGGCTCGTCAAAGACCCTTGGTATCCGCAGCATGCAGGAAGTGTTTCACACCCAATCGGCCCCTCTAACTACGGGGGTAATTCTAGCATGGGAGCCATTGGCGGCTCCCTGGAGAATGATGGTGACAACCACCCGGACGAGGTCGACGCCGGTGATGATGATGACGAATGGATGAGCAACGATCCCTTCGAGGAGGAGGTCGACGGGAGCTGGGAGGCGTGGGCGAATCCCAATGAGGATGGCACAGCCCCTGATGATCCGGATGTCCTTGACGGCGGTTCGTAGTTTTCTACTTCGTATACACCAGTCTATCCGATTTCCAACCACTTAACTTTTCTTGGTTGGCCCTATGTGCGTTTGCGATACTAATCTCTTGCTAAAATTTCCTACACACGTAGACTCGTCGAAGGACCAAGTGACTCTGGGCGTCGAACTCGAGTTCCTGCTAGCAGTACATCCGAATATATTTCCAGAGCGAGTCTATCCATTAAGAGATCCGCACCCGGACGACACACGCTGGTGTTCGAGAAAGCTCACAACCAATAATTGGTCACACCACATACCTAACACTGACTTCACCTCAAGAGCGGCCGATAGATTTGCTCGCACGTGTAGGAGCAAAATAGCTAGGACGCTAAGGGCCGCAAATCTTACGGTGGTCAAGTACCCCGACTACCGTGTAGTTGACGCGGAGTATCACAGCAAAACCGTAGAGCCGAACGATTTCAGCGAGTCGGAAGCCACGGACGACGAGCTCGAGCTGAACTACGCCAATGCTTCCATCCTATCAGGGTGGAATCCGCCAGTAGCGCAGTGGAATCATAATATGGATGAGAACGAAAATGTCGTCGCGGCCCACGACATGTTTCTCATAGATTTTGTAAACTTCCACGCCGTGAACGGCCTGAGGATGTACAGGACGCGGAAGACAGATGTCGATAACATGCTGCCGAAGCTGAGCTTTAACGGACCCTGGGCCGGCCTCTCAAACGGGCGAGTAAGGGTAATATTCGCTGAATCTGTTTGGAAGAGGATCTGGAATGCGAAGCAACGGAATGAAAATCGGCGCAACGAGCAAGTAGATCCGCTCCACGTCAGCGTAGCGGGGATGGAACCTCAATATCGGGCCTGGACGGTGACTGCTGACTCCTCGGTCAACGGAAGGGGAATGACGCCCGATCGCTATAACATACCGCCTCACCGGTCTCTTGAAATACCAATAGAGGAGTATAAGTGGTTCGGGGCTGAAGTTGTAAGTCCAGTATTGCCGGCCGGCCGCGAGGCCACCTACGATGCCATTCGAGCCGCCTGCGGGGGGCTCCGGAACGCGCTCCGGGTACACAAGCCTATGGTTAGTTGCACTATGCAGAGCTATTTCCTCCTTTTCTTACCCTGTCCTTCCACACGAGTCACTACTTATTCATGTATGCCGTTCGACGCTTGTCGCGCACCCGACACATGACCCCTGAGCCCCTTTCCACCCTGGCTTTTGTAAATATAAATATACGTGCTGACACTATTCACTATAGCGGGTATCGACTGGATTGCATGTTCATATGGGCCACCAATGTGGCTGGAACTTGCTGCAACTCAAGAGGCTCGCTACGCTGTGGTTCCTGACCGAAAGACTGCTGCTAAGCCTGCATCGAGTAGACAGAGGAATAGATAGGTTATGGTGCGCGAAGATCGGCGAGGGCTCCAGGTTATGGGCCGGCTTGTATTCGCCAGAGCCCGAAGTCGTCTCGCGATGCAGCGATGCCATACCTAGCACGGCGGGACCTGCCGCAGACATTAACAAGGCGGCACTGGATGCTCATGTGCCATTTGCCTTGCTTGATAGTAGCCAGCAGGGCTTCCTCGCCCATCTATGGCAGATAACTACGATTAACGAGTTGGCGTCGGCGCTGAACGGTTACCATAACACCAGAAACATGTTCCTCATCCGCGTGGGGCTGCGGTGGAGGGTGTCGGGCGACAAGCGGACTGAAGACGCGGGCTCGGAGGGCGGCGACCCGGTCCAGCAAACGGTCGAAGCCCGCGTCATGCAGGGCACGCTCGACGCCGACAACATCAACCACTGGATAGTGGTGCTCGAGTGCATCGTGCGCACGGTGCGCAACTGGTCGACCGCGGACTTCCGCCAGCTACTGCAGAACCACCTGTCAAACCAGCCGGCACCGCAGCGTGGCGTGCTGCTCCAGCTACTTGGCGTCCCGCTGGCCACGAGGAACTACTGGGCGAATCCGATTAGGAGGGACGCTACGGATTCATGGTTCGAGTACCCGGATAAGGACAGGGTGGACTGGGAGCAGCCATTCATGGTGCCTGGGCACAGGGCGACACACGGTGCCCAGTGGGATGATTGATGTGCGTCTGTGTGTATATGTATATGTACTAAACAGAAATGATGGGAGAGGATGCAAAGAAGATCTGTTGTTGCCTTTTCAGGTAGGTTTTCATTTCTCGATGGTCCTTCTTCTGGCTTGTAGTTAGTTGGGTATGTTCTATGTATCTACCTACTATATCTGTAGTCAAAGAGGCGAAAATGGTTTCTTTCCTTTTCCTCGTCTTGCAAATATTGATATTGTCAGGATAGGAGGTGGATAGCGGCTGTTCAACGTCGATGTTTCTGTAGACGGCTCGTGTTGCTTTGGTTGTGTGATTGTGTAAGCGTGGTGGTTGAGAGCCGGAGCTTGAAGTCCGGTTGGAAGTGGACGTGGATGTTAGGAGGCAACCTAGTCCCAAGTAAAAATGCAGCCACATACCTACTCAGCCACAACCCAGATAAGTGGAGTGTGACCGGAGCCTCGGTACCTATCGAAGGCGCTAGGTACCAAGGGGCTAGCTTAATTACACTTTAGTATTAACTCTATGACGTACGTATCAACAGCGCGACCCTGCCGATCTGTGATCTTGTAACCTGCGAAACATCATCCATCCACCAAATCACCCGAACCTGTGACAATTGGGAGGGAGCCAAGCGAAAAGGACAACTGCATTACCTTTCCCCTTACAATAAATATACCTCTCCAAGCCCATTGTTTGTGACCTTTTTACAATGCCAAATCCCGGTTTCCCGTTTCCCGACAGCTGACCTTGATTCCCAATAAGAATGGCGTCCCTGCTGCGCCAGATTGTTGCAGGTCCTCGCGCCAGGCATCCCGAGGCAGGCCTCGACCTATGCTACGTGACCGACAACATCATTGCGACGTAAGATTTCCCTACCGATCCTTGGCTTTGCTTCCTGAATTCCGGCCGAGCTGACCAACCTGTATACGTCTTATTTCAGTTCCGGTCCCTCACAAACTTTTCCTCAGCGAGCATACCGCAACCCCCTTGATCGCCTTGTCGCCTTCCTCGATTCTAAGCATGGTAAAAACTGGGCAATATGGGAATTCCGTGGCGAGGGTACCGGCTATCCCGACGAGTTGGTTTACAACAGAATCAGGCATTATCCCTGGCCCGACCACCACCCCCCGCCCTTTCGACTTGTGCCCATGATCGTAGCCAGCATGAGGGACTGGCTTACCGGCAATGACCTGGATGCCGACGGTGTTGGAACTGCCGAGGGTAAGAAGAAGCTCGTGAACAAGGTCCTTGATACTTGGAAGGAGAGGAAGAGCGATCGCGTCGTTGTCGTGCACTGCAAGGCTGGCAAGGGTAGAAGCGGCACAATGGCGTGTAGTTATCTCATCGCCGAGTGCGGCTGGACGCCAGAGGAAGCATTGGCGAGGTTTACTGAGCGGAGGATGAGGCCCAAATTTGGCGCTGGCATCACGATTCCGAGCCAGCTACGGTGGATCGGCTACGTTGATCGCTGGTCTAAGGCCGGTAAGAAGTATGTCGATCGCGAGCTAGAGATCGTCGAGATCCACGTCTGGGGACTGCGCAACGGAGTCAAACTCGCAGTTGAGGGCTTCGCCGAAGAGGGCAAGAAGATAAAAGTATTCCACACTTTTACAAGGAAAGAGCGCCACATAGTCGAAGGCAACGCGCCAGGAAGTTTAGGGGTAATGGACATGATGTACGATATGGTCGGTTATGGCAGCCCAACCACCGAGAAGGAAGTTTCAGAAGAGACGAAAAAGCCCGGCGTGGATGGCGGCAACACCCCTACGACGACTTCACCTAAGAACTCCAGCTCGGCAATATCAACCGAGTCAAAAGGTCTCAATAAGAAGACTCCTACCCTTATCTCCAAGGCATCCGGAAATCCTTCTACGCAGAGTCTGCCGGAGAAAAGCGAGGAGTCAAAACGAGATAAAACTACGAACTCGTCATCCTCCTCGCTTAGTAAAGACAAGGATAGTGCTGAACCGGAACCGGGTGGGATGGCTGTAATCTTCAAGCCTGGAGAGCCGATTCGGCTGCCAAATAGCGACGTAAATATATCAATCGAACGCCGGAACCGCACACCCAGCTCTATGGGCCTGACCATGGTTACGGCTGTCGCACATGTCTGGTTTAACGTGTTCTTCGAAGGCTATGGACCCGAACAGGACGGTAAACCAGATGAGAATGGCGTATTTGAGATCGAATGGGATAAGATGGATGGAATTAAAGGGTCAAGTCAGAAAGGCACTCGCGCTGCTGACAAGATCGCTATCGTGTGGAGATCGGTGGTCCCGGAAGATGGTGCTCAGGAGCCTGCTGTTATCGAGCCAAGTACCAGCGAGCCCGTACCGCAGATGAAAGCCGCCGACTGGAAGGGTGGGAATGAAGAGGACCCTAACACAGAGAAGCATCTAGGTCTACGCGCGCAAAGTCCTGATAGTGCGGACGTGAGCCAGGCCAGCAGTATTAAGGACGAGGACGCCATCGCGGCGGATCAGAGCAAGGGGAAAGAGACAGAGCAAGACGCGATGGAGGGGGTCAAGACTCACGTGCCTGAGAAGAGAGGGCGTGACCGTGCGAATTCGATCAGTGCGAAAGATCAGACGAAGGGTAAGGACAAGGGGAAGAGGAAGAGCAAGGACGGAAAACTGGAGGCCTATGCCGAGAAATTGCCTAAGCCTGAGGGTAACGGGACGTAATCCCCGTTTTCATCACATATTGAGCTTAGATAGTCAAGACTACGGCAGATCGTCGGGACCAGAACAGGGTGGAAGTGCTATTAGACGGCGCGGATTGGCATTGCATTGAGGTTGGTTGTCGGGATGTGAGGTTAAAGATAACAAGGGGAATAGAAAGGTGCTATAGTCGAAGTAAACTTTGGAGAGGGAAGGGGAGAATGGAAGATGTCATTGGAAAATAGTTCGGTGGACACAGCTCCAATATATCAACTCGACCCATGCCCTTTTTTCTTGTATTTGCCTGCAACATCATCTTTTTTGGTAACTATCACTGTTGGCTAGTTGTCCTGAGAACAAGGTACTGTCAATACGGAGGAACTGTAGTAATCCCGTAATTAGCATACAGAGCTGAAAGCCGGGGACATTTGAAGTTAGTGTCAACATCCTCGTCCATCGAAAGCGCCATATTCCGAAATAAAGCCCACAAGAAGCTACTTTGGGATGCTTTGGAAGTTGCAGATTCATATATGAAGCGGACAAGTCGAGGGTGGCTATAAGGGTTTCTTTCGCTGTTGTTCCCAGCATCAAAATGCTCGATAATCCTGTAAAATATGTGCTTGTCGTTGAAGCGCTGATTTGTCTCCAAAGGTGGCTCTATTCAAAAATCGATGACGCTCTCAAGGGACGATGAGAGGGCCATCTTGTTGGTCTTCAAGGTAGAAGCCAGGGGAGCAGAGAAAGTTGATACTTAAAGATGGTATAAGTATAAAAAGGCGTAAAAACAACGACGATGGCAAATAAACAAGATAAAAGCTTAAGCAAAAAGCGGGCTTTTAAATATGATTATATCAATAATTTTTTTTTTTTTTTAATTTTGAAAAGAGCGGGAATAAAAAAATTATACAAAAAGGGGGGATAGGAAAAGAGTAATATCAAGGATTCGCTGGTTGTCATCGACCTAATCATTAAATTCGTCGTACTGGGGACTATATTAGGTAGTTCGTATATCCACCTAATATACACCAGACATTTTTCTCAAGCTACGCGCTTACATTACATGACACTTCGCATAGCTATAGGGCACATACGCTCACTCGGGCACACCATATATTGCGCCAATAGAAATGCCGAATCCCCTTCTCCTTTCTTTTTAATAAGCATAGAAAAATAAGATGGCTGCCACAGCCTTAGCAGCCAATATGCAGCCTTAAGATGGATGATCTTTACAACCAGCTTGTTTCATAATCTACTTGTTCTGTTTTGTGTTTCACAGAGGAGAGACTGTCTATATATTTTCGATTTCGTGATAATAAATATTAAAAGCGACCACTATGTCGACCGAACTGGAGAAGGGGGTGTCTTATCAGCCACTGGACTCTTCGAGGTCTGAGATCAGGCTGATTCGCATCAGCTACACTTCGGAGGACTCTACCACGGACGCTGACGGGTCCTTGGCGCCGCTCGCCCTCACACTGCACACGGCCTCCCTCGACGACCCGTCGCTGCACTACTTTGCGCTCTCATACGTCTGGGGCAATGGAAACGACACGGTGCCCATCACGGTGGGCGGAGCGCCCTTCTTTGCGACGCGCAACCTCGTCGTGGCCCTGCGCGTCTGCCGGGGAGTGCTGGGCTCAGCCCCGGATCTGTACCTCTGGGTGGACGCCGTATGCATCAACCAGCGCGACGTTTCCGAGCGCAACGAGCAGGTCGGCCTCATGGGCCGTATCTACCGGCAGACGCGCAAAGTGCTCGTATGGCTGGGGCCTGGCGACGACCGCGTCCGGGCTATATTCGCCTTCATGCGCGTATGGGCCCGGACCTTGCAGGAGTGGCAGTCGCTGCACGGCCTGACGGCAGTGGCACCGCCGTTGCTGTGCAAGCTAGACCACGTCGTCAAGACGGCGCTGGGCATGTGGAACCTGCGCTTAGCGTCAAAGGGCACCACGGAGCACGACGACGATGACGACAATGACAATGCCGAAGGCGGCATGCGTCCCATCGACACCGTTGTCGACGTCTTCTACGACCGGGCCTACTGGAGCCGCATGTGGACGTTCCAGGAGCTCCATCTGCCAGATGAGGGTATATTCATCTGCGGCTACGACATCGTCGTGGCGCTCAGTGAGGTTAGCTTGGTGTTGCTGTGGCTACACTACGTGGGAGTACCACTAGCACGGCAGGCCCGGCCCGAGGAGATCTCCCTGCCCGTCTGGAGGGTGCTACACGACCTGATCACCGACCTCCCCGTCCTGCCCTTGTTCAAGCTCCTCACGATGAAGACCGACATGGCCAAGCACCGAGGCGATGGTACTGGAGTGCTGGTGAGTTCGCTTCTGCGTACCACGCAGTTCCTTCAGGCTACGGACCCGCACGACTTGTACTATGGGCTGATGGGCGTCATGGACTTGCCGCTGAAGATCGACTATGCTGCGCCTGTTGAGACGGTCCTCACCGATGCATCACGTATGTTATGTCGGGGTGGCAATGAGATGATGACGTATCTGCTGAGCACTGCTGGCATCGCGGCGCCTCGTCGGGGCTATGGCATTCCTTCCTGGACTACCACCCGAGGCAACATCGACAGCCTATTCCGGACTGAGATATTTTGCAACCAAGGCGATTCCGGCGGGGGCTTCCTTCCATCTTGCAGTGAGCCCTCAGTGCTGGAAGATGAGGTAATTCTCATGTGCGAGGGCGTCGTCGTCAACTCGATAGAGGACGAGGCTGCGGGGTCGTACTGGAAAGATCAACCCCTCTGGATAAATACCGTGTCACCCTGGCTGGATGAAACCATGGCCTTCTTCTTCGGTTGTTCGTCCGGATACCTTCTCTCAGACGTCGTGGCGAGAGGCACACCGTACGTCGGCGGAGGCACGCAGTTCGGCGCCCTGATACGGTTCTGGATGCAGGACAATTTCAGCAGTGTACCGAATCAATACGAGACCTTCCACGAGGTGCTCAACCGCCGACGGAACGATGACAGCAATATGGAACTCCTCGATACGGTCCAATTATTCCTGCTGTACTGCCTGCTGCGAGAACGGGATCTTACGCGGATCGAGCAACTTAAAACGGAGGAGAACACGGTCGACCCGGCGTTTGGTGAAAGAATCTTGCGGACTACGCGCTTCATCCTCGATGGGCTCGTGAAGCCTGCTCCCGATGCAATAGGAGACGTGTCACACGCTCCGCCTGCCGCCGCTATCACGTGGGAGGATGTATTGTGCTTCACGCTGTACCAGAGGCGAGAGAGCAAGCCGACTGAGGAGGCGCTCAACAACTTCTTCATCCAGACCTTTAGCCTAGGACACGCGGCCCTCTTACGCACGGTAACGGGCTACATCGGCGTGGCAAGGGCGGGTATTCAGAGCGGGGACAAGGTATGTGTGCTTGCGGGCGCAGGCGTGCCCGTTATTCTGCGGCCTCTGCGTGGCGAGCGTGCTGGGCTCTACCAGCTGGTGTCGTATGCCTTTGTAGTCGGGCTGATGAATGGCGAGGCCACCGATATGGTTAAAAGAGGAACCAAGAAAACAGAACGGTTTTATATTTATTAAAATTTCTTTTGCCTACGCTGACCTTAACCACCGCGTTTTAAATAGTATAAGCTATTAAAAATTATTATGAAGAGTATCCAAGCGTTCTTTGTGAGGCTTGGGTGCTTCTAAGAACAATACTTTTTTCTTAAAATGCATTACAGCTTTTAAGAGCGAACTTTAGTGACTCGTACACATTTTATAGATATATTCCCTATGCTTTATGCTATTGGTTATGACTAGGTAGGTAGTTATTATACAATTCGGTACCTCCTTAACTACTTTATTGGCCTTTCTCCCCTTCTATGCGGTGTCTAACTACAAATGACATCTAAAAGACGTCTTCAAGCTTCGTTTGCGTGGTAGCATAGTAATCAATGTTCAGGTACTCCTTGTTTGACTTATTCAAATATGCCTTTTGGCATGAGTTCGAAATGGGAGAGGAGGAAAAAGTGTTTGTAAAGAAGCTGAAAGCATTACTTGAGAGATTAGGTCTCTGTCAGGTTTTCAGTATCTGTGAGTGCCCCGTAGATGAGATTAAGCGATCTCGGGTTATCAATGAGTTCATCGTGGCTCCTACTTCGGATCACTGACCAGAACCCATTGAATCACAGCAAACGCGAGGGTTGTTCAACTGAATGTCGATGCCAGGGGTATCTATCTATAGTGCATAGGAGACAGCCAAGGCTTATGGTCTTGCGAGGAGGACCAAAGGCGGAAATTTTCGAGATTACGAGATTTATAGAGTGAGTCAACTAAGAAGGGATTAGGCAATAAGTAATTATATATAACATATAACCTTATGAGTGCATATAATTATTGTATAAACGGAGATACCGAGCATAGGGGTATTGGCACACGGTGTACGTTGCACCTGAGACAGCTCCTGTAAGACAAAACATTAGGGTCTATTGTGACAAGGGCTGATGGACTTGGAATAATAATTCAATTTCAACTAATAATTTTCTTTTGGTCTCAAAGGACTTAGGAGTCTAAGTTCATAGAAGAGGTCTGCCAGGAATTCTCTGCCTTTTTATACCCAATCTGACTGTCTGATAGCTTACCTCATCCTATGCATGTTGGTACCTATAAATCCAACCTTAGTATCTCTCCCCAATGACCATCCTGCCATATGACCAACTGGTCTTGGCAGTTCTCAGGTGTCCCTCCGTGTGACATCTATTATGAAACACATTTTCCTCTCTGTGATGTCGCACAATGTGTGTGTATATGCAACTGACAGGGTTCTTGGAGAGGGAAGGAACCCTGATCCATCCGAAAACATCGCAGGGGGTTTAGACATTGGAATTGGTGCATTCCACTAGTATCTAATTGCAACAATGCACAGTGCCTCAGCAGAATTGTACCTCTATCACATATCATAAGAGAAGAACTAACCGTAGTATTGGTCTTAGTGCCTATGGTAGATGTCCCTAGGGTTCCTACGCAGCCTAGACGCAATATTTATGAGTGCTACAGGATTGGAGTTACAGGGACGTATCTCAGGAGAACTTAAAAATGTAGTAGTAGTGCCCTACCCAAAGCCCGGAGCAGCCGCTTTCTATTTCTAGGTTCCGGGCCGGAAACTGATCGAGGGTAAAGGTGCCATGCGAAGATACAACTTTGGTACCGGTATCACCTTTGACGGCCTTATAAAAGGTAGTGCAGTTCGATACCAGCCCCTCCTGCGTAAGTGTTACAGAGTGAATACCAGCCGCATACCAGGTGGATACTAGGATGATGGGATCCACACACACCCGCGACTAAGATGAATGCCGATATGCAGGTATATGGCATGTGATGAATACGTGAGGGGTTGATACCCAAGAATGTATGAAGCCTAACTTGAAGAGAGAAAAACTTCCGACTTCCTAAAAGGTACAAAGTACTTCAGAGACGTCTATATAAAGGGGTCTCTGAGGAAGGAGGATTGCAGCTCTTCAGGCCATTCTAAAACATATATTCCTAGTTTTTGAATACAAGGCAATCTCCCCTTAACAGTAAGCGAAAGTAAAGGAATCCAATTACTGTTATAGTGGTCGAGGTGGTGGTCGATATGGGTACCGGTTGTCCATGGTTGACTTCAACGCAATATGAAACAGCCAACTTAAATGCCGCTGCAATCGGCGTTGTCAGAATGGTAGTTATCGCGGCGACACAGCGAAGATATGATATGTAGTCAGCCATCCCTAGCGGCTTTGTACCATCCTGTGCTGTAAAAACACAGTACGCGGTTCCTCTGGCACCTCGATCAGATCAGATACAACGTACTAAATATTAATATAACAGAGCTGAACAACAGGTTGACAAGGCAAAACCTAATTTCAAATAACTAACTTCACGTCATCAGGATGCAGGCTGAGGCTCAACCTTCCAACAAATTGGACAACGTAGTCGTGCCATATGGTGGACCCGCGTTGGATGTGTTCGCTCTGGTTTGAGGCCCTTCCTTACACGTAGCTATTCGGCCAATGTAACTTTGTGCTCATATCGAATGGCACAGGAACACTGGGATGAGATAGATTATAAAGACCAGGGGACGTCGCTAGCCTTGGCTTATCCGACCCTCGCACCGCTTGAGCGCCATCCATATCGCAAGGCTGCCTCTGGTATGCGTGATGACGTGCCGGGACTTCCTGCAACTCCTTTGCCGGGCAAGGCCACGCAAATTTTTGCCCCTTATTAGACTGCCATTGAGCGCCTCATTAGCCTAAATTCATGGGAGGCCTGGCAGACCCAGTATGGCTGCAACTGGAAGATAAAGCACAACTGGAGTGATTGGAACTCTAGTCCTGGTAAGCAGTACATCTGTGTTGACAATGAGGAGAATGGTTTACTAAGAGTAGATAAAAACGATAGTGGTAACTTCTTCCCCCTAGTTACTGGTAGTATCTTCGAGATACTTACGTTTCTTCGATTAGATATGTGTGAGGTAATGCCTTGGAATATACTTGGGTAGCTATAGTCTATGCGATCTATGTTTTGGCGTAAAGCATGTATGCTGATGACTCGACTTTGATTCTTTATCAAAGCTAGCCCCTATCACAGATCCTTTCACAAACTTGAAGTGGTCCCAGCCACCCATCCTGCTTTAAAATGGGTGCTACACTTCCCATCTGTGTGGTTAATATATCCCAGAGAACGAGTTATCGGTAACATCAGCCTTGATACCTTCTACGGTTAACGATATTACTTATAAACCCAGAGAAATGCGCTACATACAGAAACTTTCTTGGCTCAATTACGTACTTGCACCTCTGCTGTGCTACGCCTCTACATACTCAAAAGACTGACCAGACAATGTACGCACGAGGGCCTTGGTGAACACCAATCGTGCTGTTCTCCATAAAGTCTTTACTCATACAGAAAGTACTATTCGAGTGTAACCACCCCCTAGAGTCCAGATGTGTACGACCGCACAGCACACATAGAAAGCAGGATAACAAAAAGAGAGACATCTATTCTACGTATTAAAGATTGATCATAATTTATATATGATCCAAGTGAAAGACAACGGCCATTCAATATATGCTTAAACTACAGTAATCTTCAAGAATACTGAAGCGCCATGACTGATAAGCCTACGAGCAGGGGGTGTGACTTTGAGCCTTTGATATCTTCCAACGCTGACCATAGCTTCTATCTTGTCAATATCTAAAGTATAGGTAAATGGACACGTGATTTAACGTTATTTTTTTTTTTATAAATGTGTGCGATCAATGAACAATAAACATCCTTGTCAATGGCCAGAAAGGTCCAAATCGAAGATAGTCTGGGTTATAAGGACGTAAATACTCTGTAAACTAGGCAAATAAGAGTCATCTACACCCCGAAGAAACTAGGAGGGAGATCTCTAGAGAATATACTCAGTCTAATAGTGACCTTATATCCCATTACTCTCTATCTGTTGTGCTCCTACCGTGTCCCTTAACAACTCCTAAGTATAGCTTCATTAAACCTACCTACTCCATCTATCTCATCAGTAGCTTGATGATAATCTGGATTTATACTTCTAGGTTTCCATACAAACAAAAAAACGTGTCAAGCGTCAGCGTTTTTACCGTGCCCATTTGCAATGCTCACCGGCACACTGCATTTGACATTGCTAGAGGTTATTTCTTAGCATTAGAAATCCAAAGATAACATAGTTAAGGAGGCTATCCTGTTTGAAATTTCATTTCATATCTGGTTATTAAGACTTTCATAAGCGCTTATCTCACACAACTGCTTGCAGTGTTGCCATCAAGAGGCAACATTTCTACGCACAAATCTATCTTGATAGTTGGTAATAATTACGAATTTTCCGGGTGCGCAGATCCTCCATCAAAATCACGAGCCTGACACCTTGAATATTTAGATATCTTATAAAAACAAGTCTTTTGAGGTTCAACACAGATAGCTCTAACTTATTAATGGAGGGAACGAGGACTTGACGGGATGAAACTTTATTATCTTCGCGCAATCACATACTTGCCGAAGTAGTGGTATGCACCCGACACAAGAAATGGCTGATAACGCATCAGTATAGTATCGATGCTACTCATTCTACATACTCGAGGGAGCATTTTGGAGGTTTAAATGACCATTGAACACTCCTTGAACGTTTATCTAATGAATGCTGAGTCAGTAGACCCGAAAAAAGATAATACCGCAAAGAATCGAGTATGGGCATAGGAGTGTTGCGGACACTTAGTATACGGCTATCAAAATTATGAGCTGCAACCAGAATACGCTGTTTGGACACCGAGAGACTACTAGAAACTATTGTTTCGTAACGTGAATCAATTTGTATAAATTACTCATACAAGAACATTACAGGTTATTATAGCTAGTTGGCCATGCCATTTTCCGGGCTAGAAGTGATGACTTGTGACAATTGATGCATTGTGATCCACTGCTGGCCTTTGTCTATATTAAGATTCTTTAAAGTCTGTAAAGTCTAAATACATAATTGGCACAATGCTACTATTTATATCGAGCTTACCTACTGTAGACAGATTAGTACGGCGTTTTTCTTAGAGACATCAAAAGACATATAGATTCCATTTTGGGGTCTTTTGCACTAAATAAGAACTGCATACTCGTAATTGTATAGCATAGATGAACCTAGAGTGTCAGTATCGTATTAATAATTCTTCTTTGATGCCTAGCTCCAACAGTGCCCCGGCAAGATCTGGAGAAAAATCTACTTGTTTAAGTAGGAGAGGACAAAGTGGAGCTACTATACCGAAGATTCACACAAGCACCCACGATCCTGGGTTGGACTGGAATGTGTGAAACACCCTAGCTGTGAGGTGATATATATACACAAGGACTAATTTCGATTAGGGAGGTAGTTCTTTATGAGTCTCCACCAAGCTCCGTCGTAGCCCCATAGTCCCGCCGATCCCCAGGTCCCGTTTCCTATCAGCTTTATTTTGACGTCTTGGTCAATGTTTTAGCCTCATGGTGAAATCGCGAATAAGAGCAATGAAGAAGTTTCGTTGATGGTCGTTCCCTAGTGTGGTTTGCTTGCTCCTTGCTTCCTGACGTCGTTTGGGAGGTTGAGCAGAGGACCCCTGCCAACTTATTTCTCTAATGCGATGGATAGTCCCCCCTTGTCCCCCCCCCCCCCCACGATCCTTACTTACCTATCCAGCTACGGAAGCTTCGCGAAACAGAAGAACCTGCAAATTCGAGTCATGATCGTCATTAGCGAGGCAGTGTCCCCGTTGTGATACTGTTGCTATAAGAAAAAATGCCAATACCCCTGCGCACCTGACGTGACTGAGAGATTTGTATTGCTGATAAAAGTATGCGGCAGAATCAACTAATCGGAAATGCTTGAGCAAACAGTGTACAAATCATCGTGTTACTATGATGAACACTTTGATCAGCCTTGACGAAGCTATTGCCAGATCACATCTTAGACTCTGACAGAATCGCAACGGCTTAGTGATACGACGTCCACTAAGCTTACCAACGTGCATAGGTACTTGGGTTGGTGGACATGATTCACCTGTTCGACGTCGATCATCTCGTCACTGTTACCTTAGCAAAAGTTCCACGGCTTTTTGTGTTATCTAGAATCTCGCGGAACTGAGGATACCGTTTTATGTTTCTCTCGCTACCACCATCACCTAATATCTCTGGCATAGGCCAATATCTAGGCCGCATGGAATTCATTTACACTTGGTGTTGGACGCAGGCGCGCTTAATCTATCTATATTGCGGCAGATACATGCCGCCTATATTAAGAACAATTGATCTTGATGATTATCATCTACTTGGTCATATTGGCAACATCTCGACCGTATCAGACCTCCTGCGGGAATGATAAGGCTTAAATAGCCTCAGCTTCCGAGGGTAGACTGACAATATCTGTAGATGTGCTGATTGGCCAACTTCAAAAATAGGCTCTGTGAGCAAAGGCCTGGAACCGGGAACATCTGGTGGCTGGATTTTGCGTATCAGAGGAGGAAAAGAAAAGTTGCTGGGAATTTGGTAGTATTTTCCAGCACTACATCGCTAAGGCCTAGGCATTTGATGGGGTAGCTATCGCTTGTATTCCTGCTTAAGATGCCATCTTATCACTGCGTATACCATGTTCCGCTGGACGCGCACTGGGTAGGAAAGGTTTCGCGCATTGTGCTGCAATATATACGGCGCTAGGATAACTAACGGCTAAAAGACCGTGATGGATACCTGATGTAAGAATAGCCAGATCTCGTATTATTTCTTGGGAGCCTCCCCGGGATCCTCAATCTGGTAGTTTGGCAAAGCTGATCTTCGAGAAGCCACATTGAAAACATTTTCACTTGAGCGAGCCTTTTCCTAGAAGATAACGGAGGGGCCTCTGCAGGTCTATAAGCAGGTCTACTTCTAGCGGTTAAGATCGACCCCTGTTGAGTTCTTCCGCGTCCGGGTGCCTGGCAGATCGACAGGGGGTAGAGATCTTGGCGCTCAGACTTCGGAGCGATTAACAAACCCCTGGCATTATTGCGTACGTATATACAGCTCACACCATATCGACTCCGTGCCCTCGGCTCCTTCGGACTGGATAATCTAGCTGCGGGATCGACAAGCTCTATACTAAGGTTATGGTATACTATGGTTTGTACCCTGTCTTGCCCCGGGAGTTGCGGTACTGTCCCCACCGATCTGAAGCACGGCGCCTTGACGAAAATGGAATGTCGATTTGAGATATTGCGCGAATGAGCGTTTGCAGCCGTGTGTTTCTCTAAGGTGGTATTTCACCACGAGAGACGAGAACGCTACTGGTATTTACCGGAGTGCCAAGAAAAGCCCCCTTTCTCTCGTTTTCTATCTCCCGTGGCGTTTTTCCAATTAGTTACACAACTTGTGGCTTACCAATTTTATGCTGTACATCACCGGAGAACAAGAGATGTCTGGGACGGGCTGCCTACGTAGGCGCCCATTACTAGCTATGCTATCTCGTACATGTAGTAAGGTTTAGTCACTCCAGCCAGGCCTGTGGCTTAATTGGCAGTATTCGGCTACATTTGGTTAGGTTGCAACGCATCAACAGTTCGATACTATAGCGGCCCACCTGCGATGCAACTATTCAGCTACACATGTACCTAATTGGGTAGTTAAGATATTACCGTGGGAAGGAAACATGTGGATTCAACCGAATACACCCTTGACCTGAATCAGATGGACGCAGCGGACTATGAAGGCGAGATCAACGAAGACTTTGCATAGCCATAACTCGATGATGGTGCAATGAACTTGACAGACGTCGACATGCCCGTCAAAGACGTTCGACCTAGTTCAGAGAGAACCCCGAGCAGCGAAGATGCAGATCAAGGATGTTGTGACATGCCACATCGCTCTACAATATATTACCAGCTACTCGTGTAGTGACTGTGGGTTGGTATAAACCCTGGCCACTTGAATT
Source organism: Biscogniauxia marginata (assembly GCA_022695795.1). Classification (NCBI taxonomy): domain Eukaryota; kingdom Fungi; phylum Ascomycota; class Sordariomycetes; order Xylariales; family Xylariaceae; genus Biscogniauxia; species Biscogniauxia marginata. The sequence continues at coordinate 9,035 of MU404153.1, read as the reverse complement.
CGGATTTTTTCGCCAGTTAGTCTGGAGTTGCCCTCCATCATGATTACAATCACATTCCCTCACCACCTAGCAGGCCCGCCGTAACCCTATTCTGCCGCCCAGAGTCAATCGGGATCGAAATGTACCCAGCGCCCGCTCCCCCCCCCCTCGGACTCCAGTTGCCCCCCTTTGAGGACGCCGGCGAATAGCGGGAAGACGGGAATGATGGTAAATCTTCATCCTTGTCTTTCATTATCTCAAAACTTCGAATGAGGCTGTTGTCCAATGCCGATCGCTTAACACGGCATGACCAATGTAGCTGTCAGCCCCTGACTCGCTTCCCTACACGTAGATAGGCGTGCTTCCCGGATTGATTGCAGGCACAGTCGTGCTATCTTGGCGTCCTTCTCGATATTGACGCAATCTATCGAGCTCTCTAGAAACGTGGAGATGAGATAACAACAAGAACCGGGAACTTCCATGTTGAGTAGCGAAGTAACAAACAGAGCCTGCAGCCCAAGTGCCGATCACATACAATATGTGGTCTCTTAGCGGACAGTCATGGCCACAACCAGAAGTCATATAAGTGCAGGGCCCTCGCCTCTGTGTTCAAGTTTAGCATTTTGCATCCCTAGTCTGTTCGCCTTTCATTCTTGCAGCTTTCGATCTCTAGTCGCGTAACTGTCGCTACTGTACTACCTTAGTACCTTACCATAGCCATGGCCCGATTTTTCGCTGCTTTGCTGGCCGCTGCCGCCATGCTCTCAGTCGGCTCTGCTGCCCCTTACACATACCCTAACGGCACCACTCCCGACGTTCCTACCCCGACTGCCACTTATGCGGCTGGACAGATTCATGCGCGCGGCTTGTTGAACACGACTACAATTGAGACACCCAAGCGCGAGCTACGGAACTTCCCGATCGCCCTCCAGCGTCCGGCATAAAGGGCCACCATTCACTTGTTAACAGCCAGTCTCGCTGTGCTCGAATATGGCACGAGCCTGGCTGGGTGACGACTAAAATACCATGGACACCGACCCACGGTGATATAGCAAAGGGGGCTTCGCCAAGCCAAGCCGGCATACACGACTGACTCAGGGGGAGACATGGGTTTCTTTGCTCGACAATTTACCAAAATCTATCTCACGCCATCACCAAACGCCACGACAGTCAATATGTCAACGGATCCCGACTTTTATATTCAATGCTATAGAATTATTTTACGATTACTTGGAAAGCAAGGAGCTGTCCATTTTTAAACTTGGCTTAGACCTTGGAAATGTCGGCATCGGGGCAGGGTTCAAATTCGAAAAGTTAAAAAAAGAAAAAGAAAAAAGGTTTATGAACCATGTTGGACTTTCTGCTATTAGAAGAGCATGGATGAAAAGAGCAGTCAAATTCCCCGTACATGTCTTCGCAATATGCACCTCTGTCCCCTTTTGGAAATTGAACACAGCGCAAAGATACCATTTTCTAAGGTTAAGTCACCAACCTACTATCGTTCATGTTCATAATTCAATTCTCTATATATATAGTCCACCCCAGTTCTCGCTTTCACACAGGGCCAATAAATCTGTATATATCCCCCAGGCTACACGTGTTCGTCGCAGTATTCGTATACGCCTTAAAAAATATAAGCGGAGCTTATAATGACTATGCTTAGTTTAATAGCGACCTTGTACATTTACTATTATTATTTTATTATGGAATTACCTACTTAATTCAGAAAGCAGGGCCAAATTAAAAATTCATTTTCGTGTATTCTCTCACCGGAAGAACCTTTATTGATGAGCCTCAATTAAATAACTTTTAGATTAACCGGTAGTTAATGGTATCCCTGCCACGACATCCCTGTGTAAGGAGAGGTAATAAAGTATTGGTACGCGAAGAACTACAAATCGAGATAAATGAGAAAGCGGTCCTTTTGCACCTAAGCATCCCATTTATTTCAAGGATTGCTTCTTCTAACCTATTCCTTTACCTCCACCAGTTTACAAGTCTCGTGATTAGTAATAGAGTGCCTAAATAGTATAAGTAACTGAACAACTAACGCGATCGTCATTAGCTCCTACGTCCACTACTTCTACACCCCCAAATATAATATCTTCAGCCTAATTACAGGCTTAGGAGACACTAGTGATGTGTTCCAGTCCTGGGGATATCATTAAAAAAGCTATTATTTAACAAGTGCTGTAGTTTAGTAACTAAGACGGTAATTTGGAAGTTACACAGCAAGAGGAAAATATCATGTCTATAAATCCCACCAAGAGTTGCGATGTAGAGAGAGCAATAATTATAAAGTCGGTGCATGCCACTTGGGAGAGAAAAGAAGTAGTTTGTAAAATACACTACACTTTAGGTAGTTGTAGTTCTAGCTCCTCACGCAAGAACCAAGTTCTTGCTCAGATCTACTGCGTGCATCGTGACAGATCCTTTTATTCATTCCCATATTTTACTGGTAGTGGTTCCTCACGAGCGTTGAACTAAGGAGGATTTGACATAAGGTGTATTTAGCTTTCTTCCTCGTATACCTATAATAGGTGGGAAGTTCCCCATGTATAGGCACTTTCCACCTCTGCTAGGGTGATCATAAGTTACGTAACCTCCCTTATGGGGCGCGCCATCCCATATGTGAATACCTTCATCTGCGCATATAGGTGTATAAAATGATTAATTCTAGATTTAAAATAGATCCCGTGTTGCAATGAAATTATATCACCGGCCTAAGAGCTGAAAGGGACGTATACCTTACCGTCATATGCTAGGTCCTAGTAACTGTATATATACCACTCTGAAAAGGAGCGCGATCAATCGTATTAATATTCCAATAGAAAAAAATCCGTTCCTTGAATTAACAAAAAAAAAAAAAGAAGATATGCAGCTTAAACTAAGTGAGTTGCTCGAACTTTTAGAATTCACTAAAAAACAATTCCTCAAAGAAAAACAACTAGTGAATATTATTCGGAATGCGTACAGTATGTACCAAGCTCCAAAGCGATATATAAATAATACGGAGAAAAGATACCGCTACTAGGAATCAACATATGGTGGTAATGATGTTTTCGTAATCTAAAGCTTAAGCTATAACTTACTTACACAGGGGCTTTCAAAAAGTCCAAGTATAGTCGTACGGCATTTGTATGTTTCTACTTGACAAGTTGTAAATATAAGAAGTGGCTTTCACCAGCTCTACCTTCAATTACTTCGCCGGTCATCGCTTGGCCAACTTCCTTCTACCAGCACCGCTGGTATGCAGCGTACCCATGGCGTTTGCCGATTTTGAAGTCATACTCGCACCGCTTTCCCTTGTCTGAGAGCACATCATATGCCTCATTTATACGTATCATGCGCTCTGTGGCGCCCTCGACGCCGAGCCCGGCTCCGTCCGCCGCGCAGACCCGGTCCGGGTGGTACTGTCGCGCTGCCTGGCGGTGAGCAGCCCGGAGCTCGGCGGGGGAGGCGTTCGGGGGCACGTTGAGGATCTCGTAGTAGGTTTCGGTGCTTGGGGGGATATTTTCGTTGTCATCGTTGTTGACGGTTTGGCGGTGGTATTGGCGTTGTTGGCGGTGCTGGTTGTAGGACTGATATCCGCCACGGGGATCTTCACTCTCGGACAAGCGTGGGATCATCTGCTCGAGGATCACGTAGGATGCTAGGAAGCCGGTTAACAAGACCAGGATAGCCACGACGATGCGCGTAGTTACTGACCAGGGTCTCTCGCGCTGGTCTGGAGTAAGTTGTGGATCCATTGTATCTGTTTTCTTTCTTCTGCCCAACGTATCTTTTGATGAAAATGAGTTCCTTGTTCCAGACGTTTTTTTTCGTGAAAGAAATTACGGTATATGGGTATTTGTTAGCTTTGACAAAGGATGAAAGAAGGCCATTTATACTCCATAATCTGGATACTCGAACTCCTGAGCTCTTTCGCGGGAACTCAGTAGTTGTTCAACCGTGGTATAGAGCTGTAACCCCTTGTTGACAATGTTTCTACTACGCGACAAAGAAGATTGTTTTGCTAAGAGGGGTGTTTCTTTCTTCAAGATGTACCAGCTCACAAAGAAGCTCTAGTATTGTTTTAGATGCGCTTGATGTATTATTGGCCAGCGCCATGATTGCCAGAGAGGGAAAAATGTATATCGGACCGACCATTTTTCTTCTTATTGTTGTCGACCGGTCGAAAGAGACAGTATGTACCTATATCGTGCTTGATGGGTAGGTGTACAGGAAGAAGCATTCGATATGATTACATAGGTAGAGAGACATATCAAATACATTTCGCGAGGTTATGTTAGGTACCTATGTACTTGAGTAGGGTATGGATAGTGTAATAAGTCGTCTATTGCCGGGTCGTCTTAAATGCATACCTCATAGGGGGCAGGCGGTAGGGGGCAGGCGGTAGGCGGCAGGTGGCAGGCGTGAAGCAAAGGTCCTTGGATGCGGCTCAAAGAGGCATGTTGTGCGTGTGCCTGCCTGATGTAACTAAGGTTAGGTTAGGTAGCTACCTGAAGCTACATGGTGTGGTGTTGTACCACGGCTGCGTTCTTTCCCTCTTATTTGCCCGACCAGCACGACTAGCCACTTCCTCCCAAAAAAAAAAAGAGCCACCCAAGGGTGAGCATTGGCCCAATGGAATATGACAAATGAGGTCATTCTTTCTATGCAGAATAGCGAAATGCAGTAAATCGGGCAGAGGTGAAGCTTCCCATTTCAAACCGCTGCCACCAAAAGCCGCTGCTGCAGTGACTTACTGCCTTCAAACCACCTGCAACTACCAAAAAGGGAGGAGAAAAACGACGAGGTCGAAAGATTCTCCATCTCCATCATTTTTACAGCCTCATCCGCTGCCTGCAGTCCTCCATCCATTAAACATCCCTGGACACCACGCGCCTCCACGCTGGTATTTGCGACTACTTAGAGCAACACCGCAACGTGCAACGCCTGTGAATCAATCGTCTAGACTGATGCAGTGAATGGCCTGACCTCTCCTCCGACCACAAACGGGTCGGCGCATTCCTGCACCTCTCAATCCACCAAGGCAAACCTCCACCACGCCCTGCCTTTGATCAATGATCAGCCGTGGACCATTCACTCACTGGTCCCAGGTACCTGATAAGCACATCCGCATTCCCCATTCACCAAGCATCACAACTCTGTTTCCCTCTCTCCTCTCTACGCACTCCTCACCTCTCTCATGCCAAGGTAGCTGGTTCTTCACCCACGTCGAGGTGCCGAGCCCTGCTAATCGACCAACCCGTATTTCAGGCACTCGTCGTCGTTATTGGCCTCATCACCCACCACCTACCACCCACCACCCACTACTCTGAGTAACCACTCACCACTCACCACTCACCACTCGCTAGTCACCCCCTCCGCCAATACGACCTATCATTTTTCCAGTCACAAAAGACAATCAATTTCTGACAAAGGCGCTGCTTGGTCCTCAACATGGATGCACATCTCAATTCCTTGGGAAACCCCCATTCGGATGTTCAGGCACCATCTGACAACAGTCCAGGCCATACACAAAGCTCATCTGCGGAGTCTGCACCCCAACAGCATTCGGATGTCATCCCGCCGAATACTATACCACTGGAACGCCGTCTAGAGGCTGAGCGCGCAGCCCAAGCTCATCGAGCAGCTACGCGAACACAAAATCCTCCCCGTGATCCCCACCGTGGAACTGGACAGCCGGCGTGGCATCGAGTCGTGCTACGGTATCAGGGCTCGGCAGATTTGAGTCTAGAGGACCTGAGAGCTTATCGGTTCAACGATGGTGATGTTGATGAGCCCGATACTGAAGATGATACTGAAGAGGAGGACTATGACGAAGCCGAGGACAATGATGATGAGGCTGACCCCGCCGACGACGACGGCCCTGAATTAGACAATCCACTGCTTGCTCAGCGGAGATCTTTCCCCGTGACACTGAACTCCTCAGCTTGGCGACCACCCAAGGTCGAATGTACCATCTGCCAAGATGACTTTACTGACAAACCTAAATCCGTACGACGACTAATTTGCGGCCATTCACACTGCGATGACTGCATCAAAGCCAATGCTCATTCCGCGCTGGACTCGGCTCCCTTTTCACCTGCAAAATGCTGTCACGTCATCCCGAGGGAGACCCTGACTCGAGCTGGCGCCTTCACGGATGACGAGGCTAAGCGCTACTCCAACAAGATGGAAGAGCTGACAAACCCTCACTACAAGCTCTACTGCTGGGGAGAAGGATGCGGGGCCTTCATACCGCTGGCGAACCAGAAGAAGCGGGTCGGCGAATGCGAGCAATGCGGCAAGAAGACGTGCAAAACCTGTCGGCAGAAGTCGCATTTCGGAGGCTGCGATCAGGAGAAGCTGCAAGAACTACGAAATAGCGAGGATCTGGTTTACAAGCTTGCCGGAAATAAGGGCTGGAAGCGGTGCCCCAATTGCCTCAACATAGTCCAGAAACATGGCGGCTGTAATCATATGGCGTAAGTAGATCATATTCCCTTCTTCATCTTGTCTAAAGTAAGAGTGGTACGGGAGCTAATGTGCCACTGCTGTCTAGCTGCCATTGCGGCCAGGGCTTTTGCTACGCATGTGGACAGGCCGTTTCTGCTGAGCAGCATGTATGTTCAAAGGAATCAGAGCCAGTCTAAGGACCTTTGCGATGGATGAGGAGCTTAATTGGGTGCGTCTGTAAACCCATAAACTGCCTGTACCGAGGGGGTGATGATACGTACGATAACTATTATGGCGTTGGTGGCGATCCCTTTTCTACTTCGATCCGAGACTCTTGATCCAAGAGTGATATTACGGTGTTTTTATACGACAGAGGCATTTCGTAGAGGGTCAGCTCAATACATAGTGTGCTTAAGCATAACCATGGTAGAGAGTGTGATCACAAGCTTCCATATGGTGAGGGTTTAGGACAGTTTCGTGTCGGATTCCTACACAGATATTGGAAATTTCAGCATTGACCTCTTCTAAACCTCTAAGTAGTTAGGTACATAGATACCCAATTATAGTAGGCCACTTGGTAGCCTGCATAATATATGAGACAACTGCGATGGTTTTTTCATAATTAAAGCTTTTATAATTATAAATCTCGTAAATTTTAATAATATAATATTTAATATAATTAACTTATTTTTATATTAATAATAATTAATAATATTAATAATATTAACATGTTTTATAAGTAAGTAAGTTAGTTTTTATAACTTTTATAGTTTTAATTATTAAAAAATATATACGCGGCATTAAAATTAATTAATAATTTTTATTATTTAAATCGGTTTTTTTTAATTTTACGTTTTAAAAACCAAATATCTTTTTTATATTAAGTATTCGGTTTTTTAACGCGTGATTTAAGTTAATTAATTTATAAATAATATATTTATTATTATTATTAAAACGTATAAAACTATATTTATATGTTTTTAAAAATAAAATAAAAAATTTATTTATTTTAAAACTTAATAATATTAATAAAAACTTAAATAGTTTATATAATTAAATATAAATAAATTATTATAAAATTAAATACTCGAAAACTTACATTTTACGAAAAAATTATTATTATTTTTTTCGTTTAAATTATATTATTATATAAATATAACGTAAAATAAATTAAAAAAATTAATCCTTTAATTTTATATAACGATAAAAATCATTATAAATACGTTTAAATAAATAAATAAATTATTAAAAAGCTTTATATAAAAACTTAAATATATATTAAAAATAATTTAAATTAATATGTAAAACGATTACGAAATATAAAATTTTTAAAAAATATATATATAATTTTAATAAAATAAATTTTTTATTTAAAATAATTATTAAATTAATATAATAATAATAAATATAAAACGACGTAAACGATTTTAATAAGTTTAATAAGGAAATTAAAAATAAATTATAATTATTTAAGTTATTAATATTAATAATTTTATTATATTATTATTTATTATATTAATTAAAAAAAGCATTTAACTTTTTAATATTATAAAAATTTATTATTATTAAAAAATTAAATAATAATTAAACTTAATATAAAATTTATAAAACATTTTAATTTTTATATTAAAAATTAAATATAAAGCTTTAAATACTTATTAATTTTAAATAATTATAAAAAACTTAATATTATTATACTTTATATATTTAATTATTCGTTATATAAGTTATAACCTTTTAACTTTATATATTTTAATGTTTTAAAGAAAATATATAATAATCATTTAAAAGATTTAATAAAACGCTATTATTATTATGTTATAAAAAAACCTTTTAATTAATTTTATAAAAATTTTTATTATTATAATAATTATTTTTATATAAAAAATGCGTATACTTTTTTTTAACTTTAATATAAATTAAGTATTTTAAAAAACTAAAACATTTATAATAACTCGTAAAATATTAAAAAAGTTTTTTTATAAATATTATAAATATTTATAATTAACTTATAAAAACTATTTTATTATTAATATATAAAATAATTTTATTACGAAATAAAATTACTTATTTTTAATAAATAAAAAAAACACTTAATATAAAAAAGGATATAATTTTATAAATTAAAAAAAAAATATTACGATTAATAAAAAAAGCCTTAAAAAAGTAATAATTAAATAAAAACTATATAATATATATAATTAAATTAGTTATAATACGCGTATTTATATAATAAATAAAAAGGTATTTAATAATTTAAATTTTAAGAAATTATAATTAATAATATTTATAATTAATTCTTTATTTTAATTTTAAAAAGCTTTAACTCGAAAAATATAATAAATTAATCGACTTAAATTACATATTAAAAAACTAAATACTTAATATAAAAAAGGTATTTAATTTTTAAAATATAAAATTAAAAAAGATAATTCGAATAATAATAATTATTAATTAATTTTAATATTATATAAATATTTTTTAATAATTAAAATTGCGAAAGTTATAAAAACTAGTTTATTTATTTATATAACTTATTTATTTATATAACTTATTTATTTATATAACTTATTTATTTATATAACTTATTTATTTATATAACTTATTTATTT